>JAJMFV010000035.1:0-22374 GCA_030568425.1 Ambrosiozyma llanquihuensis | reverse complement strand
AGCCAACTGAAGAAGAATTGAAAAACTTTGGTGAACCAGATTTCACCATTTGGAATGCAGGTCAATTCCCAGCTAATGTTTTCACTAAAGGTATGACTTCCTCTACCTCTGTTGAAATTAATTTCAAGAGTATGGAAATGGTTATCCTAGGTACCGAATACGCTGGTGAAATGAAGAAGGGTATCTTTACCGTTATGTTTTACTTGATGCCAATCAGACACAAGGTTTTAACTTTACACTCTTCATGTAACCAAGGTACTGAAACTGGAGATGTTACTTTGTTCTTTGGTTTGTCAGGTACCGGTAAGACAACTTTGAGTGCTGATCCTAACAGAAAGTTGATTGGTGATGATGAGCATTGTTGGTCCGATCATGGTGTTTTCAACATTGAAGGTGGTTGTTATGCTAAATGTCTGGGTTTGAATGGTGAAAGAGAACCAGAAATTTTTGGTGCTATCAAATTCGGTGCTGTTTTAGAAAATGTTGTTTACAACCCATACACTAGAATTATCGATTACGAAGATCCAGAAATCACTGAAAACACTAGATGTGCATACCCAATCCAATTCATTCCTTCTGCTAAGCTGCCATGTTTAGCTGATGCTCATCCTGAAAATATCATCTTGTTAACTTGTGATGCTAGTGGTACCTTACCACCTGTCTCTAAGTTGACTAACGCTCAAGTTATGTACCACTTTATTTCTGGTTACACTTCTAAGATGGCTGGTACTGAAGTTGGTGTCACTGAACCAGAAGCAACTTTCTCTGCTTGTTTCGGTCAACCATTCTTGGTCTTGCATCCAATGAAATATGCTCAACAACTTTCCGATAAGATGGCTGAACACAAATCCAATGCTTGGTTATTGAACACTGGTTGGACTGGTCAATCCGTCTCAAAGGGTGGTAAGAGATGTCCATTGAAATACACAAGAGCTATCTTAGATGCTATCCATTCTGGTGAACTTGCTAAGGCTTCATATGAAACTTACCCAACTTTCGGTTTACAAATTCCAACTGCATGTGATGGTGTTCCAAAAGAAATTTTGAATCCTTCTAAACATTGGGTCGATGGTGTTGCCGATTTCAACCAAGAAGTTACCGGTTTGGCTCAAAAGTTTTTGGAAAACTTTGAAAAGTATGCTTCTAATTGTACTGAAGAGGTTATTGCTGCTGGTCCTGCTTTGTAATCCTGCTCATTCATATTCATCGAAAAATTGAAAAAATTGCCATGATTCCTTTTTACGCAGCACACAGCACCACATAGCACTCGGTGTTATCAATATTGGGTATCTTTTCTTAGTTATGGTTTTGGCTTTTATATATGTGTCTTTGTATCTCTTTTTATTATTATTGTTATTACTGCATTTTCATCTTTCTTATTTATTGGTAATTTTACATTTGTTTGTGTTCTTCCCAAATATACATATATTTAATGCCTATGGGTCTGTTGTAGAAGATCGATGTAGTTGTTTTCGTCGGCAATATTATACTTACGATTCAAAAATAAAATATATTTAATAAATATGTCTTCTAAAATAAACAAAATATGTAAGCTAATGGAACGAACCTTCCAAACAATCCCCAATCATCTTATTTTTGTAAGGAAAACTATTTTCATGCACAATAGGTTCACTCTTAGATTTTTTCTGAAACTCGCCCAACAACGTAGCCAATGGATCAGCATACCATCTCACATTGTTCCATCTGAACCATCCACAGTGACCACCTAACGAAGTATTAATAATAGTAATGAAGGGGTTCAACGAAGCCTCGTCATACGGAATTGCTTCGATTGAGTGAGACCCAACAATTGGGTCATCTAAAGAGTTGATGTTGATCAATGGTGTCTTGATATTGAAAATTCTGTTTCTTGGTGATCCATTACGATAATATTCAAAGGCACAATTGAAGCCAAATAATCTAGAGGTGAAATTGTCATCAAAATCCTTTATTCTTCGCACCTTTCCTAATGTCTCCTTGTTGAAGCGTTCTGAAAATATCTTGTTGGACGCCATTTCTTTGGCATGTGTTGATAGCAGACCAATCAAAGGACCAGTCATCACCGGTGAATATAAGTAATTGGAAATAAATCCAGATGACATGAAAGCTGATGAAGATGCTAAGTCCCATATACAGGCAAGAGTCACTGCAAGCTTGATACCAGAATTTTCTCCCTCTTGGCCTAAATAATTTGATAATATGACGGAACCAAGACTAAATCCTGCAGCATATATATCCTTCTTTGGATATGTCTCTTTGAAAAACTTTATCACGTCTCGAAGATCATCAGTCCATAACCCACAGAATATTGAAGGTGAAGTTAATTTAGTGTCTCCACATCCTCTGGCATTTAACACGTAACAATCAAATCCATATCTGGCATGCACCCTGTTCAGTAAGCATCTACAGTATGACTCTGCAGATGAACCAGATAACCCATGCAGAACAATGAGAATAGGCTTGTCGTCATCTTTCATTGATGTTTCTTGCTCCAAGAGTTCACGCTTTGTAAAGTATCTCGTATTCTCCGTAATTTGGGAGGTTTGACCTTCCGGTATATCATCTTCCGTGACTTTCACCGACAGGTAAGAGTCTTTAGGGATAACCATATCCAGAGATGCGGAGCCTCCATCCTTGAATCTCATGACACGACGGCCAAAGTATAGCCGATCTTCAAATCTGAACTTTCTGATACCTGCAAACATGGTTTGCAAATGACCACCAACAAAAAAAGGATTGTATATAGACCAGGCATTGTTTCTAAACTCAGGTATCTTCAAATCTATAAATTCAGCAATTGATAAATTTCTTTTCTCATCTCCGTCGTTTAATTCAAACTCAAATTCAACGGATCTTTCACCTGGAATTAATGTGCATATGTTGATCACACGTGAAAAATAATAATATAGTAATGTACAAGCTATTGAAAAGTACAATGCAAGATAAGCAAACAATGGTAATGATAAAATACAACGTAATGAAGCTTCATGAAAGTTGATGATTGAAGGACAATGTTCTTTGATCCATAAATGGAGAGTTTGATCAGCAGTAAACGAAGGCATCTGGATGGAATGGTTCAGATATTTTCTCGATTGAGAGTCTAATTGTGCATCAAATGTGATGGTTCATAAGAATTGGCCGTTGATAATTTTGCAATTGCAGTTCAATGGTATAATTGAAAATCAACTATCTGGGTGGGTTTCGGCAGGTCGGCATCAGAGTTATTAATTAGGAGAGGAAATAAAATGATGAAAGAAAATAGTAAAAAAATGGCAAAAAAATAAGCTCCCCGTCAGGGGCTTGAACCCTGGACATTTCGGTCGACTTCCGAAATGGTAATCCTTAAAAGCCGAACGCTCTACCGACTGAGCTAACGGGGACGGAGCTTGACTTTTAGAGGTTGCCGTATTTTATAGCTAGCGACAGGGTCATTTTTCAAAATTTTGTTTCCCTGATAACTTTGATTGTACTTGATAATACAATGTTATAAACCAAGTCATATGATTCCAAGGTTTGTATGTAGTAGTCAAGCTTTAATTGAATCCAAAAACGGCTGAATTGGAAAAGTTGTATTTTTATTTTTTATAAATATCGAGTTAATATTTAATAATTTATTATTCAAATGACAGAAGATCTAATGAAATTGATAAATTGAAAATATTCAAAGAGATTAGAGTCACAATCACTTGAATCTATTTCTACCTCTCAAAAAATCAATTATTGTTATTCCAGGTGTCCATTTGCTACTCGCTCGTCAGAAAGCAGTTACCTTGATCTCGCAGGGCCAGAGGTTGAAGACTTTGTCGTCTTTGAGCCAGTAGTTTGTGATAAACAGCAGCAATCAAACTAGCTTGTTTTTTTATTGTTTGTCTTCACATAACTTTTTCTTTATAAATTTTTTTATAAGGATAACGAAATAGATATCTATCGTGTGATATAATCTACAGAGAGTCCGTCATCTTGTCCACTGAACTCGCCTACATAAACCTGGTTCATCTTCATGCACACAATAGCTTCTTTTTTCAAGTGACTTTATTTTTTCACAAACATTCCTTCTCCATACTTTTCGCAAAAATGTCTGACTATCAGTGAACTTTGTCAAAATTAGAAGTGCGGCAGAATCCAAATACTTTATCAACAGATGAGTGATGCTGACTGTGATATAGAGTAGTCAATCTGAACTATCTTGTTCTTCATCAAATCTCCAATAAGATAATATTGTATAGCAACATGCCACATTTAGTGAGCTTTATACTCATGTGAGCTTAGCCAAATAGTTGCGTTACCTCCACATAGATCAATGAACGTGATGAATAATTCCTCAAATAGGAAGCAAACTCTGACAGCTTCTCTTACTGCATTATGATCACTTTCACCACATCATAAAGCAATAACCTTTTGTTTCTTGGGATCCCAACTGACAGTGTAATAAAGATCGACTGTGAATTTCTATTCTTCAGCAAGGTATAATCAGAACTGCAAACATAACTAACCCCATAATCACCGCTCATTGGGTAAGCCTGAAGCTCAACTTCTGTGCTTCTCTTGAAACTTAAAATCTGCCGCTTCTACCGTCAGTGAGGTTTCACCATATAACCACTTAATCTGAACAACTTACTTTTGATTGAAAATTAGCTGACATTTCATAGTCTAAACTGGAGATATCGATACTATGGACATATAATAAGCAATATAAAGCCTAGCAGTGCTTGATAAATAAGCCAATACTCCAACCAGAAACCTACCTTGACGCTTTTCATTATCACCTAATTTTGAGATGTTGTATCATACACACCAACACCTTTGGGCAACGGAGTACTCAGCTTTCTTTGAGAGCATTGCATTTTGAAATCTTCTTGTAGCTTCTTAGTAAAGTGGTTCATTGAAATATTGATTGGATCACGTTTCTGTTCAAAACACTTTTGGAAAACCCATAACTTTGATTTCAAACTTGTCTGAAAGCTTTTCAGCCGTCTGACTTGCCCTAATCTGAAAATTCAAAACCTTGATCAAGTACTGCTTCAGCAAAAGCATGATATCAAAGAGAGGGAGATTGCTCTAATCCATATAAACCTTTCCTCAACTTCTAAATGGTTTCGACTTTTCTCTGAAGTTCAGAGAATTACAATAGGCTGGATCGCTTCTCTTTGCATTGAAAAGTGAATTTGTTGCTTCCATCTTCTCCAAAACCAATGACTAATATCAGCAGCCATCAGAAACCTAAACGTTTCAAAATTGACACAGGAGCAAACATCCCAACATAGTTTCCAACTAAACACCGAGTACAACATTTAGCAACCTATAAACTCTTTACTCTGTGTGAACCATTGTCTTTCTTGTTGGAAGCAAAATCTTATCTGTCTTTCAATTGTTTTCACCCTTTTTCCGAACTATTCTTGGTATATAATCATGATTTTCTCGCACAGATTTTTGACTCTCCTCTGCAAGCTTCAATCCAACTATCTTTTTTAAAGAATCTCAAAAGTTTACTAAAGACTTCAGGAAACTGATCCTTACACTTATCCCCAACCAATTTGAGATTGAAAATCTAATAACTTGCGCCAAACCGTGTTACTTTAACTGTACTTAATTATTTGCAAAACCGAGCTGCGGCGAAACTATGTTATGGTATAAACAAAAACAAAGTCTATATATATATATAAGATTGAAATGCTAATCTGCTGATACTTGTCTTCAAGATATTCAATGAATTGATCTCATTTGTATCATTATGATAAGTCTCCAATGTCTGGTGTCTATGGGTTATCACAGCAGTAGTCTTAATTTGGTTTCCTGTTCGTGCACACAATTCTTCCAAGTGAATTGATTGTTATACAAATATCCTTTCTTCATACAGCAATACAATGACATTTTACCACACCACACTACACTTTATCACACAAACAATCTGACCATCAATGCCTGCCTGCCTGTATAAATCCGTCTTCAGAATCAAATCACATTCGCATACCAAGAAATAGGATTTCATAGCACCAATACACAAAGTTAGATGTTACTTTGGGTATTTGTTGCTTGTAGTGTTGGCTTATAGTTATCTTCAAAACTCGTCACAATATATTATTTTCTTAATGTAATATATTTTGTGAAACAAATGAAGATCAGCGAAGGATCATGATTTTCGATTATTTTTCAAAGAGGTCAAAGTTGCTATTCTTTGCACTTTGGGTCTCTAAAATCAAAGCATCTAAATTTCTGGTGTTCTTGGCTTATCAAGTAATCTCAAAAACAACCATATCATATCTGTAGCCCTTTTTATTAGCTGTACAAAAAAAAAATTAAACCGTATGCAGACGTACAGATCCGAAACAAATCAAATACTTATCTGACTTTGGTCCTATAGTGTAGTGGTTATCACTTCTGATTCTGATTCAGGTAACCCCAGTTCGAATCCGGGTAGGACCTAGTTTTTTTTGCTTCCCGTTAGCATGCGCTAATAACCACTTTTTTTTTCGTTCCCTTCTAAATTCAGTATAAGGAAATCCGACGCCATCTCTCCACATCCTAGTTGGAAGTAGCCTATCTTACATTACAGCTGTGAATGGATGCAGATTAAGCAGTATGTGCCATGTTTCCCATGTGCGCTAATTTGCCGGAGGATGTCGCAAAGTCGAAAATTTTTGCACGCGCTCATCAGTCGCTGGATAAATATTCATATAAAGACTGAAAAAAAGATGAATCACCAGCAAAGACTGAAGAGACTCAACATGTGAAGGTGATAGCCAAATACCAAGTATTCCTACACTGCACCATTAGTTCCATAAAAATGTCTGCATCTCAAGTTTATAGATCTACTCGTTCATCTAGTGAACAAGCTGTCTCTTTCGAAGACGCCATCATCACTGGTCTTGCAAAAGATGGTGGTTTATTTGTTCCATCAGTCATTCCTAAGCTTCCATCAAACTTTTTAACCGAATGGGCTGACTTATCATTTGAAGAATTAGCTTTCAACATTTTGAGTTTATATATCAACGAAAACGAAATTGCAAAAGAAGATTTGAAGAAATTAATCGCCAAATCATACTCCACTTTTAGATCCAAGGATGTTACTCCGGTTGTTAAAATTGATTCCGTTCCAAACTTATACTTATTAGAATTGTTTCATGGTCCAACATATGCTTTCAAGGATGTTGCCCTTCAATTTGTTGGTAACTTATTTGAATATTTCTTAACCAGAAAGAACGCCGACAAAAAGGAAGGTGAACAAAGAGATACCATCACAGTTGTCGGTGCCACTTCCGGTGATACTGGTTCCGCTGCTATTTACGGTTTAAGAAACAAGAAGGACGTTTCCGTTTTCATCTTATACCCAACTGGTAGAGTTTCTCCTTTACAAGAACAACAAATGACCACCGTTTTGGACAAAAACATTCATACTTTATCTGTCAAGGGTACTTTCGATGATTGTCAAGATTTGGTGAAACAAGTCTTCAATGACAAAGAATTCAACGACAAATACCATGTTGGAGCCATCAACTCCATCAACTGGGCAAGAATATTGGCTCAAATCACTTACTACTTCCACGCATACTTCCAATTATTGAGACAAACACCTGAATCAGAAAGAAAGTCTCTTAAATTGAAATACGTTGTTCCAAGTGGTAACTTTGGTGACATTCTAGCCGGTTTCTATGCTAGAGAAATGGGTCTACCTGTCGAAGAGCTTGTTGTTGCAACGAACGAAAATGATATCTTGAATAGATTCTTGAACACTGGTAAGTATGATAAGAGTGCTGAAGTTAAAACAACTTACTCTCCTGCCATGGATATCAATATCTCATCCAACTTTGAAAGATTTTTGTGGTACATGATCAAGAAGACTGTTGGAAATGGTGATGACTTGAAAGCAGGTGGTATATTAGCTAAATTTATGTCCGAATTGAGCTCGAACGGAGTTTTCAACGTTGCCCCAGAAACTTTGCAAGCTGCTAAGGAAATCATGGACTCTGGTATGATCACCAACGCTCAAACCGTGAAAACCATTAGAGAAACATACGAAAACACTTCAAACAACTACATCTTGGATCCTCACTCTGCTGTTGGTATTGCTGTTTCTTTGAATAAGATTAGCAAAGATAAGGATTCTTCTTCCGTGAATTACGTTTCTTTATCTACTGCCCATCCTGCAAAGTTTTCCGAAGTTGTGAACGAAGCTTTAGGAGACATCAAAGCATACTCATTTGAAAAAGATGTTCTTCCTGATGAATTGAAAGAACTATCTAGTCTACCAACTAAAATCAAGCTGATCGATCAAGTTGATTTGAAGGTCATTGAATCAACCATCATTGATATTTTGGCTGAACAAGCTTAGAAGCGCTGCTTTTTGGAAACAAAACCCTTTCATACAAGTGTACAAACTTCAAACCTTTGTGACTAGACATAATATAATACATAAATTGTATCGTACTCTCTCTGTATCTTTTACACCTCCTTCTAACAGAAGACATCCCAGTAAGCAGCGGCACACAAAAAGGGTTAAGAAGCACTGCCGCGATCACTTTGAAATTTCCCACGAGCAGCTTTGAGAGACGAAATATTGTTTTCTTTTAAAGGTGCAACTGGCAAACACAAACACGAAAACCTCCGAAAGTCAGTCTTCGCAGAGGGCAACTAAGAGATATACAAACAAGCATCAGCACAATGTCATCCAAGATCAGACAAAAGGGTAGTATTCCTAATCACAAGATGGTTGTGCAAAACCAACAGCCACAGCAGCAGCCCCCTCAACAGCCTCCTTCATCGATTCATTTGAAGCCTACAGATGTTACCATCTCCCAATCGCTGGAATTATTATTCCCAGAAAAGGTTTCATTTTTTGATCAGTTGAAGACAAAGGAAAGACAACTAGACTTGATGATCAACAAGAAATTGCTAGATATTCAAGACTACCAACAAGCAGTTGCTGGTGGCTCAACTGAAGATGTTAACGATTCAGATATCTTGAGAATTTTCATCTACAATACTTCAGAAAACCAGCCATGGCAAAATCCAGAGTCTGCAGAATCACAGACCACACCACCAGGGCCACCATCATGGACTTTAAGAATAGAAGGTAGACTTTTGAACGAGAAGGAGCCTGTTGATTCCCTTACGCGTAAGAAGTTTAGTTACTTTTTATCTGGTATATCCGTTGAATTAAAAGCTAAAGATGGAAAAGATGACGAGTTGATTATTAATGCAGTTAACGGTGGAACAAACACAAGAATTGTCGAATGGCATGACAATCCTCAAGCACCAGAAATTGAAAGACAGAGACAACAGTTCGACGGTTTAGACATCAAGAGAGGTGGGTTTTCTATTCCTAATTCTGAAATACCTGAAGGCGAAATAGTTGACTCTAATGAAAAGGAAATAATTGCAAATATCGTGATACAACCAAAGATCTTCCCAACAAAATTACAAATTTTAAAAGAATCTCTTATAGAGTTGGTTGGATGCAAGGAAATTACACAATCTGATTGTATCCACAAAGTGTTCAGCTACATCAAGATGAATAACTTGTTCGAAGTTAAATCAGTTCAAGATGATCATCAGCAGAACAGACAACAACAACAACAACATGCTCAGCAGCAAGTGGTTACCATAAAGGCAGATGACTTATTATACCGTATCTTTGATGCCAATTCACTGACATTTCCTCAAATCATGGAAGCTTTGAGTACAAAGCTATTGATACCCATCGAACCAATCAGATTACAATATAGCATCAATACATTGAAGAATACTACACTAGGTGATGTTATCATTGATTTGAAAGTCAATCCAACATTGATTGATCCAACTACTAAACCAGGTGTCAAAGAACTGGAATCAGTCACTCAATTATTGACTGAAAGTATAATTAATAAAAAATCATTAACAGATTTAGCTAAACTTAATGAAAATCTGGCTTTGAACTTGCAACTATTGAACTATTCTAAACTCAAATATGATTTCTATAAGAGATTAAGTGAGAATCCAGTTGAATTCTTAAACACCATCCAAGATAAGAATGATGAGTATTTGAAGATCTTATCCAGTGATTCAATGTCATTTGGTTCTGGAGGTTTGATTGACGAGGAGATTGTTAGAAGATCTGATTTCTACACAGATGAGTTCTTAAGCCAACATATTAATCTTTTATTGAACTCCGGTAGAATATAATATTAGAATAAATTTCTACTATTTTTTTGTATCATTAAAATTTATATCTTCTTTATATTTGAATTTTGTACCATAATATACCTGATCAACAACAATATAGTCTGTATCAATTGACAAAAGCCATTCAAGATTGAATCATTCCAAACCATTCAACTTGTTGGTTATTTCAGTGACCCATGATTCATGAAACCCAGTGCTTATATTCATAGCCAAACTTTCAAAAGTTGGATAAAGATCAGATATGTCAGTTGTATTGTCTCCAGTGTAGTACCATCCATCGACATTTACAAAAACTTTGAAAGTTTTATTTTCCAGTGTGTCCAGAGAAATGAATACCTCAGGAGAGCAAGAAAGAACTAGCTGTATGCTGGAGAAGAATTTGCCCGATGAGGTGTATTCCTTGAGAACCTGTTGCAATTCTGGCAACTCGTCCATTCCAGGAGCATGTATGTGGTGATATGTAAAACAGTAGATAGAGTATTCTCTTGTATCTTGAATCAGTCTAACAACAAGTCTATTAATCAAGCGCAATTGTAACGATTTGTGGAGCGACTGAAGCCAATTTGCAGAGCCGACGCGTTTTGCAGTTGGAAAAATCAAAATAATTGCAAAATGTAAAGAACTCTCCGTGTTTGACGTGCTCAATGAATCGATAGCCTCTAAGATCACTTTCGATCAATCAATCAATAAAAGTACCATATCAATATGTATAAGAAAGTTTCATTTGGGGATCAACCACTTGTTGAAAGCAATGATGATGATGACGATAGCGCTTCCAATCAAGAAGAAGAAGAAGAAGAACAAGACGAAGAAACAACAATCGTTGAAGAATATAAGCTATGGAGAAAGAACTGCAGGTATATGTATGATTTTATCAGCGAGACAGCATTGACCTGGCCTTCATTATCGGTTCAATGGTTGCCTGGGGGTACGTTTGAAAACAGGGTTAAGGACACGAAATATGCCAGAGCAAGAAACTTGTTGTTGACGACACATACTTCTGGGGAAGATATTGATTATTTGAAAATTGCTTCAACCCAGATACCAGCATCTTTATTTTCGGATGATTTTGAGTTAACCCCAGAAGAATTAGAGACTGTTAATTCAAGATTAAAGATTTCCAAGAAAGTTGAGCAGAAATCTGAGATCAATAGAGCAAGACATATGCCTCAAGATGCCAGTATTATTTCAACCATCAATGGAAATGGAGAAGCGTTCGTGTATCAATTTGACAATCATTTCAATGAAGTTGGGAAAATCGAACTTCACCATCATACATTAAATGGATTCGGGTTATCTTGGAGTGCCGTTTCTAAAGGTCGTTTGTTAACCTCATCAGATGACAAGACCGTTGCATATTGGGACTTGAAAGATACAAATTATGCTGAATCTCAAAAAATTGAGCCAACAAAAGTTTTCAAGAACTTTTCAGATATCATCAATGATGTGAAATGGCACAATTTTGATGCCAATTATTTTGGTGCAGTGTCTGAGGATAAGAAATTTGTCTATCAAGATATTAGATCTGATTCACCATCTATAGACAAGATATTAAACAACAACACATCATTCAATACATTGTCATTTTCAAGATTTTCTAAGAATTTGTTTGCGTTGGGTGGAGAAGATTCCAACGTGTACTTGTATGATTTAAGAAACATAGACAGACCCCTACACACAATGATGGGGCATACAAAATCAATTACCAATCTTGAATGGGATCCATACCACGAGAATATTTTAGGATCATCCTCGATTGATCGCAGAATCATCTTGTGGGATATCAATAAGATTGGTGAAGAGCAATTACAAGACGAAATGGAAGACGGTGTGCCAGAGTTGTTCATGATGCACGGTGGCCATACAGGTGGAGTGAATGACTTCCAGTTCAGTGAAGAGATCCCATGGTGTGTTGCCAGTTGTTCCGACGACAACATTGTGCACCTGTGGAAGGTGAGCCAGAGAGTGATTGACTCTGGAGTGTACGAGGATGTGGAAGATGCTGATTTGGAGTAGAGACCCTTTCTTTCTGTTTAATTGTGTAACTGTGTATCTGTACGAAAACAACCGACAATCTCCCTGCACCGCCACACCGCGCACTGTTACGTAAGCGCAACTGACCCACGAAAAGGAGAAATTTTGCGTTGGAAAATGTAAAAGACGTAAAATTGGAGAACTTGATGCCCTTCGAATACTGGAGTAGTACGAACCATCTGCTCATTTGCATTGCCATTTCAATATAAAGATGCTAGCATTAAATCTAAGAAGAAGCGCATTAAAAGCTCTTCCACAGCTTTCAAAACCTATAATACAGTCTGCCGGATTTTCTTCATTCAAATGCCAACTGTGTATGTTATTTTTCAGTTATATACTTTAACTTTGTCTATGTGTGATTTAAGACTAACCATTTCCCATGAATATTCATGATTATTTTTATAGCTGAAGAAAAACCAAAGATGGTTGTTTACGAGCCATTACCTCCTTTGAGAAACGGTCAACCATTGATGTCATACGTTAAAGAGTCACAATACAATAAATTGGACAAGGATGGTAAGAAGAGACACTTATTAAGCTCGTCAAACCCAGAAAGATTAAGAGCAGACGATGTTGTCACCGTTGTTTACAAGAATCAAAAGCCAGTCATAGGTCAAATCTTGATGGTGAAGAGACAAGGTGTTGCTTCAACCATCTTACTTAGAAACAAGATCACTGGATTGGGTGTTGAAATGCACATTCCAATCTTCCATCCAAATGTTTTGAGAGTGGATATAACCAGAAGACCAGTTAAATACAGACCAAGAAACAGACATTATTACATTAGAAACTCAAGATTGGATGTTGTTGATTTGAGTAGAAAGAAATGATGAACTACAAGAACACTAACCCCAACAACAACCCGACTCCCTTCACTCCAGCTTGTATATATACATAGATATTACAAATCACATTCAATTCAATATCAGCAATAAACAGATATCATCTGATAGTAGAGCAGTAGCAATGTACAGAGAGAGAGAGAGAGACATGCACTAACGAGCGAGCGTGCACAACCCATTTCTCCAGCGATTCGACGAGGTTTTTCGTTTTCGTTCGCTGTCGAGAGATCGTGCGCATATCGTCTTTGGAGATACAAATTGGAGAGAGGAACTCAGGTGATAAGTAGATAACACCATGTCCACTGCTCTTACAATTCTAGAAAAACCGTCCATCTTTCTGTTGTTTTCATAATGTTTGCAAAGACTTTCTTAACAACTTTGCTTTTTGCAATTGTTTCTCTTGCTGAGGAAGAAGCTGTTGACACTCCAAAGACTTATTTCCAATACACCGCAAATGAATTGGCCGATTTTTCATTATGGCAAAGAATGAAACTTTATTCTTGGTCTGTTGAATTATCATCAATTGCATTCATCACCTTTTATTATCTTGCCTACCTATGGGGTAAGAAATACAACCAGGATTTAATCGACAATTGTTTCAATTCAATTGGTGAAATACTGAAGGACCAATTTTATCAAGTCGGTGTTACTCCTAGTCAATTGTACGCAAAGGATGATAACAGTAATTTCACCCTCTATGCTTCCGGTAGATTGAATATCGAATCATTAACTGCAAGATTCACCATGCAACCAAGAAGTAACTTCTTCTTATGGCCAATGGAAACAGTTATGAGTTTTTTCATTGCCGGTATCAAGACCCCTAAAGATAGTGCTTTAATTACCATCCAATTGGATAAGGAAGCTTCTCAACAGTACGATGATTTTATCTGGGCTGTTGTCACCAAGGACAAGATGAACAGTTACAGAGAGGATAACTATTACTTATCATTGACAAAAACTTCTGAATCTTCAAAACTACCAATTGAATTTGTCTACATGAATGAAGTCCCAGAAATGAACTCGTTGTTACATCACAAGGACCTAACTGAAGTTTTGGAGAAATCAAAACATTTCTTGAAATACATTGCCATCACTGATCAACAATCTGAAAAGCCATTTGCATTAGAAGAATACCAGCCAAAGAAGAAAATCTTGGTTGAAGTTGCCATTCCAAAGTCAAAGGCTGATCTTGAAGCTTTGCATGACTTGTTTTCATTCTTGTTGAATGAATACGTTGATTTTGTTGTTTCAAAGGCATCATTTAGACCTGAATTGACTAAGAAGACCAAGAAGACTAGAGAAGCGGAAGTTTTGAAGTTGAAGAAACTTGAAGAAGACTTCAAGAAAGAAGAATTAGCCAACAAGAAACTTGAGGAACAAAAGAAATTGAAAGAAAAGTTATCACCAGAAGAGCTACGTAAGTTAGAAAAGAAACAAAAGGAAAAGAAAGAGAGAAAGATGATGAACAAACAGAAGGTCAGAGGTTAGATAAAGCTTGAAGTTTTGTTTCATAACCGTTTGCTTTGTTTATTTCTTTGTCTCTCTTTTTTTTGCTTCTTCCTACTATTCATTAATTAATCAAGTTCTGAGAGCTTTAATTCCAAAAATTGAATAGTATATCAACTTATTTGTATATGAACTATATAAAATTTACATCTATATAACAAAATTAAATCAAACTTCACTATTGTAGTTTTTTCCCAGTAAGTCTATATAATGTCCCAACGGGTGAACTAAAACATTCCAGTAATCCACACCCAACCATCGCACTTAATACCCATATAACGTTCAAACCGTTTGTCTTTATAAATATACCATTTTTCATTGCAACACCTTCAGTTGCAGTTTCAGAAAACTTCTTAACGATATCACTCTCCAAAGCTTGATCATATCTATTATTTTTGCAAATCTTACAGACAAATGCAATTGCAATCTTGATCATTTTCAAAGTTGGGCCAAGATTAGGCAATGAAAGGTTATAATTTGAGCCTGAGTTTGTCAATGTTAAGAATCCTGCTTGTATTAGTTTGTTTGCATCCAATTTATAAACTTCCAGTATATTTTTGGATATTTGATTTGCATTAGGGTAATCTCTCATCAAAGATTTGAAAGAATTGCATAATTCAATGTTAAATGATAAATTATCATCTATTAGTTTTAAAAGTTCAGATTGCAAGATGATCAATTTGAATGCATAGTTTTCAAAATTCAACGAGACTAGTCGAAGTTTCATCAAACTTACAAGTTTTTCAATCCTTGCATCAATGAATGATTCATTATTTGGAAATATCGTATATAGTTGGTTCAAGATGACGATGTTTGGATATTTGCATCTGGCAGCTATTAATTTCGCCTTTGAAGTCTTAGTCATCTTGTATTTAGAAAGGCTTTGATATTTGATATTGAGCAAGAATCGTATTGATCTCAACAGTATCTCACCATTTTCATCAACATCATCATCAGCATTGTCATCATCATCATCATCATCATAATAAAAGACACTTGGATCAAAACCCGCAACGTTCAAGGAATGAAACTCTTTGAAGTCTTTGAATACACTGGCATTGTAGTCAATTATCTCATACTGATCGCCATGCTTTTCTTTTGCTGGATTTTTCTTGGTGGGCGATGAAGTTGGTGTTCGTTTGTTATTCTTGGATTCTAACTTGGATCTCAATGATTCGATGGCCATTATAGTGATGCCGTCGATGATATTGAAAATGTCCGTATTAATATCTAGATGACCTGAGAGAGACTTTATTCTAAGTTTGAGATTTCAGGGAACTTTTTTGAAAAGACTCGCTACTGTTTCATTTTCCACAAGATGAACTACTGGACACAAGCACAATGGCATCAGCTTGAGATGTCTAACGTACTATGAATATGTGTATCTATGTGAGTATGAAAATTACCTTATAGAAAAATTGTATATACAAGAAATATGTGAATGATAGATTGTGATGACGGGATGACGAGAATGAATTTGACATATGGAGAAAGAATCAAGACTTTCAACTCTATTTTTCATTCTTTGAGTTGACATAGATATCAATAGATCTCAAAACTTCACCTTTCTTCAAGATGGACACTATATAACTACCAACTTGTTCAATATTGGAAACAACTTGACCTTCAAAATTCTTAATTTCTAAAGAAATTGATGGATAAGCAAAATATTTAGAGACAGAAACATTTGATAGTGAATTTCTGGATTCAACAGAGCTGAATTTTATCAAATTGGTGCTGATCTTTGCAAGTGGTATTGGATTTTTCAAAGTTTTGTCTTGTGATTCATTGACAAACGTCAATTTCTTTGGAATACTATCCAAGATCAAAATCTCATCTTTTCCTGATAGTTGTAGTTCTTCAATGGACATTAATTCATCCAAACTTAATAGAAGTGCTTCCTTTGGCTTTTCAACTTCTTTCTCTTCAACCTTCTTCTTTTCCACCACTTTCGGTCTTTCTGAACGCTTCACAACAGGTATAGCAGGTTTGGCACCTGGATAGTTCAGGTACACAGCACCATTATCTGGATGTAAATAGTTAATCATTGCTGAGGCTTTAACACGAACGATTTCGGACTTGTATCCAATACCAGGGAAGTCTTTCAACAATTGAACAGAGATTCTGTTCTTCTTGCTCATAGCGGTGTGCCTCACACCAATTTTCTGAACCTCAGTTTTTAGTGGGTTATATATGAATGATCCTGAATTTCTGAACATTTTGTCTTGATAGAGATTGAATACACACAAGCCAGCTGAGTTCAATGGGTAAAGCACATGGGATCATCTTCAAGTCTGAAGAAGTTTCCACAAAAATCGTCAAACAATTTTGGAAACCAAAAAAAACAAAAAAACCAAAAAACACGGCGCGAAAGTCACCGGGTAACTTCTGCGTACTTGAGCTTTAGAGAGACGGAGTAGTTTGCAAATATATATATAAGCTAAGTGTGTATAATGTGTATACGGTACAATACAATGTCTAATTACCAAAACCAGTCCATTCCTCTTCTTCCTCTTCTTCCTCTTCTTCATCATCATCATCATCTTCTTCCTCCTCTTCATCTTCCTCTTCATCATTTTCATTAGTGCTCTCGGTTTCTTGTGATTTCTTGCTCTTTTGCTTCTTTTGAGGGAGCTTTTCGGATGTTTCAATTCCCCATTGGACCAATCTTGAATCTAGTAACAAGTCATCTCTGATCTTCAATCTAAGTGTCTTCAATGGAGCGCTCTTTCTCAAACGTTCGAATGGTGCTAATAATTTGCTCACAGGGACTTGGGAAACAATCTGTCTCTTGCTTTCTAGATCATCATCATCTTCATCTTTGTTCTTGAACACAACCTTCTCAAGTTCATCAATCCAAATATCTATTATATGGTAAACAACACCGTTGGGGTTTCTATCATCTCCACTAAGGACACCTTGATCCAGTATTTGAACAAATGACTCCACCAATTTCTCATCCCAATCTTCATTTTGTAATTTTGCAAACGATTCTCTCAAAACGTATCTCATCAACATGTAGTACTTATCAACTCTCCATTGATCCAAGTCGGACCATTCTTTAACCATAACAACCCAAAATGCTTGCGTAAATATAACAAAGGTTTCAGTAGGGATTGTTTCGGAGAAAAGAGAAGCAAGATCATTAGCCAATCTTTGTTGTGGTCTAGGTCTATCACAGAACCACATCGTATAGTATAAACCTTTCCAAAGTTTTTGTAATTCTAGTGGTGTGAAAGGTCTAGAGGCACTTCTAGTTGCAAGGAACTTTTTCAATGTTTCTAAAGCATGATCTCTGACTTTTCTATCGTTGGAAGCCAACTTCTTCACAAATGCTGATGTCTTTGATGAACTACCCATTTTGATTTATTTATCCTGGTATAAGCTATTGTACAAGAGTATTTAGTTTCAAGAATCCAGAACCTGATACAATATTTCAGTCTTTTCAGTAGAAAAATTAAAAGTTTTTTCTTCTAAAATTTTTTATATTTTTTTTTTTCCGTGGCCCCTTTTCGCGCCTTTGTAAAGAGAGCGATATCAAACTCAGAAGCTCATCATTTCTTAAGGAAGAATTGGAAAGTTGCCCTTTTAAAGATCGTAACAGCAATCTGATAACATCAGTTTGGAAGGATAATATTACATCACGATGAGTAGCAGGACGAACAATAATAGAAACAACAACAACAATAGCAACTTCAACAAAAATCAGATAAAGAAACCACAGTACGATGCCAATGGTAAGCGAATCAACGAGCATATACCAAAATTCATTGCCGACACACCATGGTATCATCAATCAGATACATTCAGTGTTGATTCAAATTCGAGAAAGAGAAAGACCGACGAGGAAATAGCAGAGGAGAATGCTAGAACGAAAGATAGATTGAAGCATCAACGGTTGAAACCAGATGCGGATATCGTGCCCAATAATGAGCCTAGAAAAGGATTGGGTATCGTTGATGAATTTGCAATTGATAAAGATGAAACTGAAACTGAAACGGAAAAGAAAGTTAGTGATCGGAAATCTTCTAAAAATAGAACCTCACAAAGATCCAAAAAAGCAGGATGTGAAAACTGTGGAAGTTTGAAACACAAAAAGAAAGATTGTTTGGAAAGACCGAAAAAAGTGAGTTATATCTTCAGAGATGATAAGAAATCAAATGATAATGAGAAATCATCAAACAATGAAGATTATTCAGTGAAGAAAGATACCAATGACTGGGACACAAAAAGAGATAGATGGCATGGTTATGATTCCATCAACGACTACGAAAAGCAATTGACCGAAATGAAAAAAATCGAAAAGGAAGCTCAAGAAAAGCAAAACGATGACACATTGGATGGATTAAGCGATGATGAGTTGGAAGAGATGAGAGAATTGGGTCTATTGGAAGATATTGAAAAGAGCAAAAAGGGAATAGCCATCAAAAATATCATACAGAATAACCCTTTGGTTTCTGCAAAAGGTACTAAGATTTCAGTCAGATCATTGGATGAAAAGGCTCGTTATTTGGAAGGTATCAAAACAGGCGAAGAAGTTAGATTCAACCCAAAGTCAAGAGTGTACAAAGATTTGAAAGAAGGTTTCTTAAATGAAAGAGGCCAATTCATTCCATATCTTAATGGTGAGGCTGAAAACTTTGAAAGATTGAAAAGGTTTACTGCAACAATACAAGAAGAGCGTAAAGAAGGTTGGGAAAATGAAGGGGATCCAGAGAAACCATTGACGGATTTCACGTTCACAACCGAAGTTTCTCCAACTGCCTTAATGTTAGCAATGGAAGAGAAGAAAAAAGAAGGAGAGCTGATAAGGCAGGCAAAGAGAAAGGAGCTTTTGTCCAAATATGGCGCATTGGGAGAATCTGATGGTGTTTTCAATTCAAACTAAATTCGACATATATAGCTAGATAAAGATGTGTCATATTATATCAATCAATGACAATAGATATTGAGTTTGATCATGGTTCAATGAAACCGCCGGACTTGACTCGATCTTTTGATATAAATGACCGAGAGGAGAATGACAGGAGTTTTTTTAGTCATCTATTGTGTGGCGGATATGTTACCTTGTTCTGATCCGCTCTTCTGCCCGACCCTGCTCTGACCCTTCTCCCCCAAACCTCACAAATGAACTATGACAACTTTCATTTCTCCAGAAACCTATTCCCAGAGTACATATCAATGTTCATTATAGACATACCGAAGAATACTATGAATGATATATAAATCGGTAACCAGATCTCCAAGCTCGTCCAAGTTGTCTCTTTACCGTCTCCGCATCTTTCCCGATGGCGGAGGTACGTCATCAAGGCGGTGCTCGCTGAATTCGGGTTTTTTCAATTTTTTCTCTTTGTCTTTTCCCCCATTTGAGGCCTTTTTTCTGCACAGAGAGAAACTGATTCTGATACTTATAAACCCTTTGGATCGCATCATTATTCGAAGAGTAGTGAATGGTGGTGCTAGCAGGGAAACAGTTGGCATTTTTTGAATATCCAGACCATGCATAGATCGAAACTTTTACAACATATACCATGGAGAAAGTAAAGAAGACAATAACTATTCAAGATCAAGAGAATCTTTTGCCAAGAAAGAAACTTCTAATCACATTTGGCTCCCTCGCACTTGGCCAATTAGCGTGTTTCTTGGATCAAACTTCCATCAGTGTTATTCAACCAGATATCGCAAAAGCTTTAAATGCTGGCTCCACAGTCTCTTGGGCTGGTACTTCTCTCTTGATAGGTCAAACTGTTGCTCAAATACTTTCAGGTAGATTATCGGATATTTTTGGCAGAAAGTATATTTTATTATCTGCTTATGGTTTATTATGTTTGACTCAAATAGCCTCCTCTTTTTGTCAAACTTCTACTCAGTTGTACATCTTCAGAGGTTTCGCTGGTATTGCTGATGGAGGTATCACTTCCTTGACGATGATCGTTGTCAGTGATGTGGTGACTCTTCAAGAAAGAGGTAAATATCAAGGTATCATTGGTAGTTTTGTGGGACTAGGAAATGCATGTGGCCCGTTCATAACAAGTGCCTTTGCCAGCAGTGTTGATTGGAAAGGTGTGTTTTGGATGGGCGCTCCTTTAACTTTCTGTTTGATGTTTGTCTCTTATTTTGCAATCCCAGCACCTGAGAATTTTGAAATCAAATGGAGCAATTTCAAAAAAATCGATTATTACGGATTTGTTACAAGTACCATCGGAATAGTTTTATTTTTGGTTGCTTTAAGTGGAGGTGGTAATTCTTACGCATGGGATTCTGCAGTGGTTATTTCATTGCTTGTTATCGGAGGAGTTTTCTTCATTCTGTTCGTCATAACCCAATTGAAAATCTCGAAACTTCCAATGATGCCTATGAAAATTTACAAGAATTATTCAATTGCCATAATGCTTTCTCAAAATGTTCTCTTTGGATTGGTAATGTATGCGAACACATATTTCTTGCCCTTGTACTTCCAATTGGTTAGAGGTTATTCTTCAATGAACAGTTCACTTATCAATCTTCCACAAGTTGTCTGCATGTCTACCGTGAGTACAATTTCGGGTTATATGATATCCAGATTCAATTTTTATCAACCTATTATCATAGCAGGGTTTTTCTTTTATACATTGGGAATAGGACTTCAAATGGGATGCTATAATCAGACGATTCCACATTATGCGATGTATATCATAACAGGAATCCAAGGAATTGGATTAGGAGGTATTTTCCAACCAACTCTCATTGCTTTACAAGCTCATTGCAAGAAGGAAGACAGGGCTATTATTGTTTCGGCGAGAAATTTCAATCGTTCCGTTGGAGGATCCATTGGTATTGCTGCTTCGACTGCACTTTTATCAAATACTTTGAAGAGAAAGTTCAGAAATCTACACGGACTTGATTTAACTGAAGAACAAGTTCATAGTTTGACAAAGAATATATTTGGAACGATAAACTGGAGTCAGTATTCATCAGAAGAAAAAGTTTTCATCAAGAAGGCTATTTATGAAAGTGTGCACACCATCTTCATATTTTTTTTCCCGCTTGTGGCAGTTTGCTTCTTGGCTTGCTTTTTGATCAAAGATAGAGGATTGCAACGTAAAGAAGAAGTTGAAGAATTGAAGATTAAGCAAGATTTGGAAGACCATTCAGACTCTTCAGAACAAACGAATACAGAGATAAAGATCTTTGACGGTGAGTTAGCTTCCGTCGGGTCGAGTGAGGAGAAGCTTACATAACTATATACAGTAACTTAGACATCCTATTAGCGTAACTAAACATACAATTAATTTCATTATTATCATTGAGTTCTAAGTATACACATTCGGTCACAGCTAAGGTGCTGATGCTATGTATTCTACATTTTGAGAGTAGCTCCGCTGAATTATCAGTTTGACCGTTTCCATATTAACATTGCTACCGTTGATACACAAATTTTTCAATCTTAACCACGAGCCAGGGACTTGAAATAATTCCAGTAATCCAATACCAGTTATATCATTGGCTGAAATATCTAGCGATTGAAGTCCAGTAGGCTTTTGCTTAGATATAAGTTCTTTTGAAAACTGTTTCAGTGTGAAGTCATTGAAATTTGGACATGAAATGAGAGACAGATGGATAAGATTTGGACATTGTTCGAGAAATTCAGAAAACATAAATAAGCCTCCTGGTTGGTACGGATCAAACACACTTTTCTTGAATACTATAAATACGTTGGAAATCAATTGAATCGAAACCAAGTTCTTTTGAGTTCCTTTGAGAACCTTGAGAAGTCCTTCAAATGATACAGTTGTGTTTGAAAGCTTCAAAATTCGCAAGTTTGACAGGCATGGTAGCATTTCATCAAGGT
>JAJMFV010000034.1:0-22477 GCA_030568425.1 Ambrosiozyma llanquihuensis | reverse complement strand
GTCAGTTCGACAAGCTTGGCGATCAGGTCAAGTCACTGGAGTCTGAGTTGAGTGCTAACAAGACCAAAATTGATTTCATCTCTGGTGTTGCTTTGAAGTTTGTTGTTTATGTTCCTGGTAATTTGATCAAGTTGTTTTATTCTAGAAGAGAGGTGTTTTATCTTCCGAATGGTTTGTTTCCGTGGTATTTCGAGTCAACCATTTTGAATTTCCCAATGTTGGCCAGAGGTTCAATTGGGTTGATCTTTTGGAGTTTTGTTGTTGATCGGTTGTTTTGGTTGGTTGTTGGTGCTTACAAGTTTGTCTTTGTTGAGGAGAAGTTACAGATGCCTGCTCCATTGGAGTCTAAAGTTGAAGAGGTTAGTGAAAGTTTTGATACTAAAAAACAGCAGTAGGCTAATTTAATTGTATCTGTATCTGAATCTATGCATCAAATTTAATCCAAAGTTTACTGTATGCTTAACATTATGTATCACTAAATTCCTAAAAAGCAAAAAAAAAACATTACATACGGGTACACAAGTCATTTGTAGTATATATATATGTATACCGTCAATCTCATTATCTCATAGTATAGTCACTGTATCTCACTTAATATGTGAGCCGTGAGCTTGATTATCAACATTCAACCACTTTAAAAAATCATTAACATTCTGAAACTCCTTCAAACTCTTCTTCTTGTATCCAGCATTACCCTTCTTATTTCTAACCGGATTCAACATCTTGTTGCAAGCTATCAACTTCTCATACGATTCAACCTCGTATGCTAGTTCATTGCCGCTTGGCAAGAAAGTTGTAGATCTGGTTAAGATCGGTGTCATTCTAATTGGTTTTAAGTCTTTGTGATTGAGGAGTTTCTCAGTTAGGTAATGTAGCCATAGCAAGTTGGTGGCTTGGCATCTAACTGACCATTTCGTTGATCCGTTGAGCATATCCTGTTTTGCGATTGAAGATGAAGTATGGTTTGATTTGATTGATGTTGTATCTGAATTTTGAGCTTGAGTTTGAAGAGTTGTATCATGTTCAGAAATCGCAGTGATCTTTTGCCTCATCATTCTATAGACACTGAATTGGTAGTCACCTTTTCCTTTGAAGAAATTAGGATTGTCCAGTCCTGTGAATAGGATATTATCACCAACTTTGGCTCTGGCCAATGTGAAATCAATCAATCTAACCTCAACCTCATTAGTCTCCTCCTCAACCTCAACATTATCATACACGTTATCCTCACTCTTGGATGATTCATCAAGTGACAAACTAGCCAATGATTTATCAGCCCCTGACGCCAACGACGTTTCAGAAACAGGCTTGATCAAAATATTACCCCAGTGCAAATCACGATGTTCAAACTGATGGGATACTTCCGAAACTGCCAATATCTGAACCACTTGCTTGAAAATATTGTAACTCTGAGTCCAATTCTTAACTGCAAAATGCTCTAAATCAACACCCCCGTACTCCAACTTCAAAACCAAGTACAATTGCGATGACGTGAAAGAATGTGGTCTGTGGTTTTCGGATTGTTTGGAGGCATTGTACGTGTCCCATAACTTCAATAGTTTTTCAGGGTAAACACCTTTGACAACTTTAGCTGCTTTCAACTGAACAAACCCATCAACTGATGACATGGCCATAGTGATTGACAATTCTTGGATCACCTCTTTCAATTGCAGTTGATCGCAATCATCATCTCCAAATGGAATGATCTTGTATGCGTATAGACACTTATCATTGGTTCTATCCTTTTCAACAAACACCTCACTGAATGACGCTTCTGATAGTTTTTGGAAATCGTGGTCTTTGGACATTATCTTGTTTGCAAAAGTCTTGAATGAGACGATTCTTTGCTGGTTGCATAGTTTTAATAGAAGTTTCTTGTGGATCAGATCCAGTTCGGAGGCTTTGATTGTATATGAATGATGATGCTGATGCGAGGAGTTGATGTTGTGGGTATTGGTGGATGTAGATGCTGTTTGATCTTGGGTATTTGAGGAGTTGTTGGATGAAGCAAAGGATGAGATAGATAATAAAGAACTGGAGTTTCTTAACTTGTGTTTTAGTTTATCACGGGTGGCCTGTTGTGGAATAGGCAGTGATATTTCGGATCTATCGAAATTTGAAGTATCAATGGAGATTCTGTTCGAAGCGGCATGGGAAGGTTGACTGTTCAAGAAAGATTGCCTTAATGATTGCAGACTCAGTTTTCTCATTGATGGAGAATTGGAAACCCTTTCGGATGGTTCTGCTTTTTCAGAACGGTTTAGCAAAGATCTTAAAGAGATTGAATGTCTTAATCCAAGCATTGAACTTCTCTTTTTCAATTGTGGTGCATCTGCAGCAGAGGTAGGAGTTGGAAGCGGAACATTAGCTTGGTGGGTATCATTTTTCAACTGAATATCATCAATTTCAGGAGTCTTGAATTTGGCCCTTTGAGAATCAAAGTTTGATGAATCAGAAGAAAATCTCTTCTTTTCTCTACTCGAGAGTCTCTTTGCAGCAGCATTTGATCCCGAAGGTGAACGTGTGGATGATAATGATAATGATGGAGCATTTTGGGTACCTTGCGTTGGCGATGTTGCCGTTGTGGTAGTCGTTGTTGATGACGATGATGATGAGTAATTGGTGGCATTATCATTTCCTGTGACCGCATTCACAAACATGAGGGACATACGCTTCAAACTCGAAGAAGCAGCTGATCGGGTTGAAGTTGTAGAAGCGACCGAATAGGTGGACATTCTCTTTGAAGAGTTACCACTTTCTGATAGTCTTTTTGATGCATTGCTTGCATTATCTGATTTTATATTTGATGAGTTACGTGATAGTAAAGGTGTTCTTTTCTTTGGTGTTGTTGAAGAGAGTGAATCTCTATTTAAGTTATTTGAGGATTTAAATGCATTTGCATTATCCAAGATCAACAAGTGAGCATTTTCTTTATTTTGTAGTTGTTGGGAGTTGATTCTTGTTGATGAAGTCTTTGAATTTGATAGTTTTTCAAGAGACTGTTCTCTAAATATATCAGCACTCGATCTCTTCGGAATTATGGACTTTGATACCAATGGAGATATATTTGATTTATTGTTATGGGTTGTGTTATCTGTGTATATATTTATTTGGCTGGTGATACCGGGTTGTTGAGTGGAATGTAAGAAATGCGACTCACTATCTCTAACGTATGGATCCAAGGAGATGAATTCTGAGGCGGATTGGGGATGGATTCTTCTTTGCAGCTTGGGCGATGTGGGAGATGAAGCAGAGTAATCTGAAGGCGAAACCATCAGGCCATATCTCTTGTTTGATGCCATCTTGGATGTGTAGTCTGTATCTAATTATAACAGTGTGCCGGGTGTTAATGTGACGAGTCAAGAAGAGAATTGAAACGAGTATATATAGATATATAGCTCCAGGAGAGATTGAGTTTTATTTGTTTATACATTTCTACAAAATAACAAATAGCAAATGACTAAAAACTGCGGGAGTCCCGATGTCCCAATACAGCAGTGAACAACAAGCTTACATAGTACAGACATACATACACGTACAGCAACTGTTTTGATTTACACGTTTCAGAGTAGGGGTACCGTACGCCAAAGACACATCTCTACTTGCATCATGGCCATAACCAGAAGCAGACAAGCAGACAAGCAGACACAGCAGGGTGTCTGTATTGTGTTCTGGGTTGGTGTTTGGTGGTGGCACTGAAATTTGGTGCTGTTTCCTTTGTTTACTCCTGCCCGTCCTCGCCCCGATTGGGACGTGTGTCAACACACAGAAGAAGAAACGACTGGCACAGCCGCGCGGTGCCAGTTGGTGCGTCGATATATGCAACCTGTGCACCAGCTAACATGTTACATGCGTCGATCGACGTCGACTTGGAAGGATTCCTCTAAATCCCTCTTTTGAACCCATCTTAAAGTGCAATGGTTATCTTGTATCAAACTTATCATACTGGAACTTATATTGCTTGATAAGCTATCACTGTAGGGGGGATATTTTTAAATAATAAAACAAAAAAAAAGTTTTCATAACAGTTATAAATATTTATTCTGATTTGTAGCTATAACATTTTTATAATTAGGTAGTTGCTTAAAAGCAGATCTCAAGAAATTTGAACTAATGTGATAGAATATTCACAACATCAAGTGCTTATACTTTTTAATCAGTAAGATTCTGCTTATAACTGATGTAATTATATCTACTGCATACTCTCATCTACACCGTTGAAGTAGCAAACCAACCAATCAGCACTCCAACAGATTATAATCTCAGATTACGTAGAGTGAAAAGATGCGCCCCGCACTCCTCAGCACTGCACTCAAATTGCCGAGAGCACTCGATCTTGATTGCAAGGCCAGTTTATTAAACAGATGGACTTTTGCAAAGTGCAAATGGGTTTCAACACCTGTTATATATAGTTGGCACAGTGAATATAGACTTATTATACTTCTGGTATGGTATCCCACTACAATCTAGGCCTGTCAAATTAGCCGATCCTTCGTGCCGGCGGCTACTCCCTCCTTCCGCATGTCCCCAGCTGAAAAAGAGGGCTCTCGAATTGGCAACAATGGAGATGAGTAAGTTGGATGCACACGAAGAATCCTGTCCACTCGACAATACCCAATTTCGGATTTGGAAATTGATTTTGAGAATGAGAGTGTATAACTGAATATTTATAAGTAAGTGTGTTCGACCTGTTGCGATCATAACTAGATTAAAGGCTTCTACATGGATTATACCTGTCACCTTCTTGACAGTCAGCAAGACACCATACTATGACCATTATAACATTTGAACGTGAGCCATTCTTACTACCAGCACATTGGTACGTGCTCACATACGCATCTTACGTCGCCATCTTACAACTACCTCCCAGTCCAACTAGAAAATATTTGGCCTTGCTATGTGCCACTCCTTTCCTATACAAAGGATTTCACTCAGTGCCTTCCAATTCAGCAAACACTGCAAAGTTGTTGAACGGGATCATCATCTGGATAATAGCATTTTCCGGTATCGATATCTTCTTCGTCGGCGACTATCCTGAGTTCACAGATTACCGAGTTACTGGACCAAGAAAAGAATTGAAAGACCAGGTTAAGACTTACAAGCCTTTCAGCAAGCTGAAATTAAGATGGGCATTTGATAGAGCAGCTGCTAATTTGCGTGGTGTTGATTGGAGTTTTCAAATTCCAGGTGTGGATTTGGAGGAGTATAGAGCTAGCAAGACTGGTCAATTGGGGAAATGGAGATGGATCTTGAATGTGATCTGGACTGATTTCACTTGGAAGTACCTCTTGACTGATTTAGCAACCAGTTATATTGCCGTTTCAGGGTATGGCCAATCAAGAGGCCATTCACTTTACACTTGCCAGTCGCTTTATAAATCCTCAGAGTCATTGTTAGTTCAATTCACTGTGTATCTATGCCAAGTGTATTCTATTTTTTACTCTTTGAATTCCCTATACAATTTCGTTGCTATTATCATGGTTATGTTTGGGGTTTATCAGCCTAGCGAATTTCCTCCACAGTTTAAAGGTTTTAGAAACTATGGTGTCAATATGAGAAATTTCTGGGGTAAAGTTTGGCATCAGTATACCACTCGTCCATGCCATGTTGTTGCCAAGAAGATAACTGCTCAAAAACAGGCTAGAATTTATCTAACTTTCATAATATGTGGTATATTCCACGCTTTTGGTTCTGCAATGATGGATTGGAACTTGTTAACCGATGATAATTGTAACGTTCCAACTTGGGTTCCAGAGACTATACTTTTTTTGAAACCAAGAAGATGGTTTTTCTCAATTGTGTTTTTCATTTATGAACCAACTTTGCTAATCACTGAAGACTTCCTGATCCAACGTTTTGAAAATAACATGCTGCTGAAGAAGATTCCCAAGAAAGTGTGGGATTATGTTGGTTTGTTTTATATCCTCTCTGCTCAGTTTTTCATCGTTCCTGTGTACACCGATGAGATAACCAAAGGTGGTGGTAGATTCGTTGTTCAAGGTAAGTCTATATTTCTTCCAATTTTGCAAAACTTAGCAGAGAAGTATTTCGATCAGTAAGTATCATCATTTTCAATATAGAAACACCTATACTCCTTTACCTGTATATATAGTCTGTAGCATATTGTAACCTACCGCTACATGCTGTGACTCGGGGTTTCTGACGCGGTTTTCCCACTTGAATCGCAGTGTAGTTATCACTACCCATCCACTACTGATGGCCGTTTCTAAGCACAATAATAGCAAGATGCTTGAATGAGGCAATGTTGATCATAAATATTTGAAAAATAGTACCAGGCTTTTAGAAAGCTCCTTGGAAGTTGCCGAACATATTTGTCATGTGGCTGAGTCTCGAGTATTGTGGCGTGGTGGAACAAAAGTTTCCCTCTTCTCCACGTCAATGCAACTAATCACACCGGAACACCGCCCAAGTAGTGCGATTCAGCACTCTACTCATAATATGACAGCTTGGGATCAGTTAGGCAAGACAGTCATAAAAAGTTTCAGACCTTTGGTTAAAAGAACAGTCTCTATCTATATGATTGGAGGAAGGTGGATGGTTTGAAAGCTTTCGGGGGCAGTCCTGAGCCATACAAACAATTTTTAGAAGCTACATTGCTTCCTTACTTGAAAAAAGTTGATACTTATAAAGCATTAGACATCATCCTTGGGTTGCCACTATGATAGAAAGGTATGATAAGGATAGTGTTAGTCAAGGCTATTCGTCTGCAGGCTTTGAGCTCAGTGGTCCCAAAACATCAGTGGGAAATTTGCATTCGCCGGACTTTTATAGCAAGGTTCCAATCTGACTAACGTGGTAGTTGAAACCGGTTAATATTATATATATATATATATGTATCTTTGCTAGTTTTTTGTTCGATTCGTGTTTATTTTTTCAATTTTCTAATCAAATACTCAGACAAATAGAAACCCGTATACTCCTTTTTTGGGGAAGAAGTCTGCAACGCGCCGATGTTCAAGATCTTCTGGTCACGTGACCCTAGTCTCCCTCTTGCACCGCCCGCTATTTACCAGACTTCTGACGTGGAGCGCTTTGTTTACCTTTTGCTTTTCGTAGGTTTATTGCTTTGCTCGTTGCAGGGATACACGGAAAGCAATAGCTGCCAACTGATCAAACACTCATAGTAGATACCAAAATTTGACTGTTGATCAGGAACAACATCAGTACGATCAAATGTCAGAGATACCCAAGAGGCAAAGGAAACCTTCACAACGTGAACTGCATGCCAACCTAGATCAAGATGACCACCAGCACCAGCAACAAATACCAACAGACCTCAAAACCTCAGTGATACGACACGGTGATAAATCTGGCTCGAAGGAGTCACTGAAGAATAAAATCAGCAGACAGCAGCTCAATGATCTGTTCAAGACTTTGAATGTTAATTCTCAAGGAGGCTATTTGTCAACTGTTCATGAACACGATGATGATGATTACGATAGTGATATCGATGATGATTACCATGCCAAGATTGTCACTTTGACTAGAGAGAATGTGGATAAGTTCAATGAGTCATTTGATGATCATGGTGTTGAACAGGGTACAATCAATGAGAAGTTGATATTGAAGAATCCAAAGCTCATGCTTTTGAACAAGTATATTGAAAGCGATGACGAGTTCGACGATTTCGAAGATGGTGATTATGGTACCAAAATTAAGTCAGCTTTGGATAGATCTGTCAGCTCTAAAGACAGGCCAATCAAGAGTAATAATAACAATGGTAAGAAGATCAGTAATTTCTCAATGCCATTATCCAAGAATACAATCACTCCTAATCAGTTGAAAACGTTTTTCAAAAGATCAGAAAGCTTACAGTCATTATCTTCCATATCTTCATACCCAACAACTTCAAAATCAGGATCAATTTCTAATCATTCAGAAAGCGAAACAACTGAACACAGTGATTATGCTGATGATTTCGAAGAGATCGAAGATAAGGCCGATCTCATATCACAATTCAAAAAACAACAACTTCAAGCTCAAAGAAAGGCTGAATTTGCAAGGAAAGAGAGAGAGGCACAATTCACAAGTATCAAGAAAAGTATGAAAAATTCAAGAAACCCTGGGACCTATTTGGAAAGGGATCATTCTGCCATGCTTGAAGAATTCGATGATTTTGGTGAACTTGATACCAGAAAACTATTTAGGTTCAAAGTGGTGGATCCATATACCAATTCAACTATAACCAAGAAATCTTCAATGCCTGTATTGAGAAAAAGTTACACAGGAGCAGCTGGACCAAATGGTTCACCAGTGAGGAAAAACTTGAGAAAGATATCTTCAACTTTGGACCTACCACGCCAGAGACAGCCTAATAATCCATTTATAGAGCCTGGTTTTAGACAGCAACTTAAACAAGGATATTACTACAATGAAGACAATCTTGATGAAATAGAAGATTTACCCACCGATGATCTAACGATAACACTTGCAGATTACAATAAGTTGAGAAGAAAGAGCCGATTGATAGATCTATCCAAGTATTCAGAAGAACAAACCACTCATACACATCAGCATCAAACAACAACCAAGAAAAATGCGAATAGGCGGAAAGTTACTGAAACACCACAGAATCAAAGAGCTGGCTTGCCTATTACTCCAGGTACAAACAACAGTCGATTAAGCAAAGAGGGAAGACTGAAGATAATACGATCAATGGGGAATCATAAATCAAAACAAGTCTTGCCTGCTCATTTATACGGGGAAATAGTTTACGATCCAGATCAAAGAAAATGGTGTGGCAATGAAGAAGAGATAGTCAATTTTGAAGCGATTCAGAAACCAGCTTTGATCAGAAGCAAGTCTCTTAAATCAATCAACAAACCAAAACTTCCAAATTCAAGAAGTCAGAGCAATTTGCAGATTGTTGGAAACATGATGTACGATAATGAAAAGTTAAGATGGGTCAGTGTCACTGGGAAATATGAAGATGATCCATTTGAGAATATCGATAATACTATGATGCCACCCGAAGATACAAATCGTAAGAGCGATAGAATGAAGTCCAAAGAAAGATCTAAAACGTCTGATAAACGAGTGGCTGCGAGTGTTGCATCTTTATCATCGATTACTTCCACTGGATCCTCTGACCATGAGATGCTAGGACTGGGTGATAAGGATATGTATTATAAGGAAAACAATGTCAGATATGAGGAAGACTATTTCAAAATTTCAGCTGAGGAATACAAGTACTGGAAAACTGAAGAGAGCAGATGGTCTAGGAAAGTTAAAAATTGGTTCCCCAACGATGATGACGGTTTCAAATTTTGTTATGAGCTGAAGACATTTTTAGAAGATAGTTGATATAATTCTGTAACATTTCGTGTTTACTTATATTAGTGTAATATAATAGCTGCTGCATTCAATCTCGGTAAGAATGGTAGTTGCCATCGGTGGCACGTTTCAGCGACATGGTGCCATCTTCTTTTGGAAAGGAATATGCAATGTGCGTTCCAATCCCAGTAGCTTTTGTTTCAACATCCAAAGCCGTAAATGCACCCATCTTTGTTGTGTTTGTGCCATGCCCGACTGTAGACCATCCCCCACCACTGTTACATAATTGTTCTTTGCTACCCGCAGCGTAGATGCTCTCCTCATTGAAGGCTCCCAAAAGGGCAATTTCTCACATTTTCGCTTTTCCTTTACATGCATATTTTCGCAGATATTCCCGTTCGATAATAAATACCGCTGGTTACTGCAAGCCCTGCACAATACAGAGTTTCCAGTTCGATAAACTATACTGTATTGGCTGGTACCAGTATGATGTTTTCAATATGCAATGTGGATTTTGAAACAATCCAATTGAAGTACTGAAGAAAGGGCTGCATGGGCAAGCTTTATTCCATATTCTACAACGGAAATTATATACATCTGACCATGTTCTACAAATGTTTCAGAAGCTTATACTGATACAAGGCTGTCTACTCTTTCTGTGACACTTGTGAAAGGTTATATATCCATTGGAATCTCGTTAGTGGGTTCCAAAGTTTGGCCTTTATGGACATATCACATTCTAGTCTAGTTTAGTCTTCCTACTGCCAAAATCAACTCTTCACAAAACTTTCACTTCTACTCAAGACAAAAATGAAGTTCTTATATAATCTTTGTCAGTTACTTTTATTGGCTAACATTGCACAAGCTGCCTACTGGCCCAAAAGATCACAAACTCCAGTGGAAAAGAAAAAAGTGATTACGCTTCCTCTAGAATCTAAATCTGTTTCACTTGCCAAAAGAGATACCCTTGAATATACCATTGACAACAGAATTGGATACTACTATCATATAGATGTTGTTATAGGTACTAAGAATGTCACTATTCCATTTGCAATTGATACTGTGCAGGAGTACAGTTGGGTCAGTTCAGACTCATTCGCTGCTTCTGATTCTCTAACTTATGTTTCCTCCTCAGACACATTCTCATACTACGACGAGTGGACTTTGGGAACTGCTTCCGGTACTCTGGGTGTTGACAATATCTTAATTGCAGACAGTATCACTCTCTCTGATGTTACTATTGGTATTGCTACCGATAACACAAATCCTTATATTGGTTCATTGTCTCTCGGTCAGGTTGATGGTTCTGTTGAGATCATTGATACTATGTACGATGCTGGTTTGATTGATGAAAAAGTGTTCTCGTTATATCTAAGAAACACTCAATTGCCAGGTATTATCGTCTTTGGTGGAATTGATGATTCCTTATACGAAGGAACAATCAAGTATCTGGACACAGTTACTTACGATTCAAGTTCAGATACCGGTTACTACATCATTTTGACTGATTTCCAAGATGCAGGTACTTCCACCGCAAGTTCAAGCACAAACTACGCCTTTATTGACAGTGCCTCACTTCTATCCTATATTCCAGATGCTGCTCTTGCTGATATGGTCTCAACTTTGGATGCTACCTATGACTCAGATGCAGGTATGTATACCGTTGATTGTACCACCATTGAGGTCTCTGATGTCACATTCACCTTGGTGTTCGATGACGATATCACAATCGATGTTTTAGCTAATCAATTATACTGGAAAGATAGTGACGTCTGTTACTTAACAGTCTACACTTCGGAAGCTGATAATCTATATGTTCTTGGTCAGAGTTTCCTAACTTCAACTTACATGGTCTTCGATTTGACTGATTCCTCCGATGTTAAGATTGGTTTAGCTCAAGTTGACACCAGTGAAGATGTCAGTACCACATGTACCAGATGTTCAACAGTTAGCGTGATTTGCTCTCCGTGTGCTAATTACACTTATACCACATCCTCTGTTTACCGTAATACTACTATGATAACTTACGAAACTACCTACCTCATCACATCTTCCGCTCCTCCATCATCATCATATTATCCTTCTTCCTCTTCGAGTGCTCCAAAATCATCAAGATTGCCATCCTCCTCTCTATACTCATCTTCAGGAATCTCCTCATCATTTCTCTCATCGTCATCTCTACTTTCATCATCATCGTTAGTTTCATCACCATCGCTGATATTGTCTTCGTCGGTGGTTTCATCTTCCAGCCTCTACTCATCATCAGCTGTTTCATCGTCCAGCGCGTACTTATCGTCAAGTGTCTACTCCTTATCTTTGATTACATCATCATCCGTTGTTCCATCCTCCAGTGTTTACTCTTCTTCTGTGGTTCCATCTTCATCAAGCGTTTACTCTTCCTCTGTGGTTTCATCATCTTCTTTGATTTCATCTTCTTTGATTTCATCCTCATCCAGTGTTTACTCTTCATCCGCTGCTCCCTCATCTAGTGTGTATTCCTCTTCTGTGGTTCCATCATCCTCTGTTGTTCCACCCTCAAGTGTTTACTCTTCTTCTGTGGTTCCATCTTCATCAAGCGTTTACTCTTCCTCTGTGGTTTCATCATCTTCTTTGATTTCATCTTCTTTGATTTCATCCTCCTCAAGTGTTTACTCTTCTTCTGTGGTTCCATCATCGTCTTTGATTTCATCATCGTCTTTGATTACATCATCCTCTGTTGTTCCATCCTCAAGTGTTTACTCTTCTTCTGTGGCTCCATCCTCATCTAGTGCTTACTCCTCCTCGGTGATTTCATCCTCATCAAGCGTTTACTCTTCTTCTGTGGTTTCATCATCTTATTTGATTTCATCCTCATCAAGCGTTTACTCTTCCTCGGTGATTTCATCATCTTCCTTGATTTCATCATCATCTAGTGTTTACTCTTCATCTGTGACTCCATCCTCCTCAAGCGTCTACTCTTCCTCGGTGGTTCCATCCTCCTCAAGCGTCTACTCTTCCTCGGTGGTTCCATCCTCCTCAAGCGTCTACTCTTCCTCGGTGGTTCCATCCTCCTCAAGCGTCTACTCTTCCTCGGTGATTTCATCCTCATCTAGTGTTTACTCTTCATCTGTGGTTTCATCATCTTCTTTGATTTCATCTTCGTCAAGCGTCTATTCTTCCTCGATGATTTCATCCTCCTCGGTGGCTTCATCTTCATCAAGCGTTTACTCTTCCTCGGTCATTTCGTCCTCATCCAGTGTTTACTCTTCTGTGGTTCCATCATCATCTTTGATTTCATCTTCATCAAGCGTTTACTCTTCATCTGTGATTCCATCCTCATCAAGTATTTACTCTTCTTCTGTGGTTTCATCATCTTATTTGATTTCATCCTCATCAAGCGTTTACTCTTCCTCGGTGATTTCATCATCTTCCTTGATTTCATCATCATCTAGTGTTTACGATTCCTCTGTGGTTCTAGCATCATCTAGTGTGTATTCTTCATCAAATGTTTACTCCTCATCTGCGATCCCATCCCCATCCAGTGCTTACTCCTCATCTGCGATTTCATCATCATTTGTGGTTTCATCTTCCAGTGTGTACTCTTCACCAAGCGTTTACTCTTCAAGTATTCCAATGCTATCAAGTGCTTCAACCTCATCAGTGGCTTCATTATCATCAGAGGTGTATTCATCATCAAGTATTCACTCTTCTACTTTGATTATGTCTTCATCATCCTCAATTACACTGTCATCAGCTAGTGCATTGTCATCAAGTGTTTATTCCTCATCTGTGGTTTCATCATCGGTTGTTTTATCATCATCAATGATTCCATCATCCAGAGTGTACTCTTCATCCGTGATCTCATCATCATCTCCGGCTTCAACATCTGTGATCCCATCATCTAGTGTTTACTCAGCTTCGAATGCTCCATCATCGTCTCTGGTTACATCATCAAGTGTTTACTCCTCATCAAGTGTTCCAGTGTCATCGGTTGTTGCTTCATCACCTAGCTTTTACTCTTCTTTAGCTCTCATGTCATCGTCTGTGTCCACACCGTCAGTTGTTTCATCATCAGTGGCTTTGTCATCCAGAGTTTACACAGCTTCAAGTGTCCCATCTTCTTCTTCGATTTTATCATCCAGTATGTACACATCGTCAGTGCTTCCGTTATCAAGTGTTTACTCGTCCTCGATGGCTCACTCAACTTCAAGTGTTGATGCAACTTCAATTGTTGTTTCCACATCAGTGGCTTCATCATCATCCAGTGTGTACTCGCCATCTGTGGTTTCATCGTCAATTCTTTTGTCTTCTCTTGCCTCGTCATCCAGCGAGTATTCATCATTAGTTGTTTCATCACCAGCTGCTTCGTCATCGTCATTGGTTTCATCTTCAGTGGTTCCATCATCATCAGTGGATGCATCATCAGTGACTCTTCTATCGTCCTCAGCGAGCTTACCATTCAGTGTTTACTCATTTTCATATGGTAACTCATCATCAGTGATTTCATCCTCATTTGTTATTCAATCCTCATCACTGGAACTACCATCATCATCAATGAGTGGATCGTCGACGATATTACCCTCAACTATTTACTCTTCGTTGGTGACTATACCCTCATCAAGTGTTTACTCAGCAGCAGTTGCCCCATCATCTTCAGCTTTGTACTCTTCTTCGGTAGTCGCATTGTCCACCTTTGTTACATCATCCAAGATATCATCATCGAGCGTGTACGCATCTTCACTGGTTTTTTCTTCTGCCGTCTCTTCTGCCGTTGCATATTCAACTTCAAGTGTTGATGCAGCTTCAATTGTTGTCTCCTCCTCCGTGGTTTCATCATTGAGCTTGTACTCATCATCATCATCATCATCAGCTGTCTACTCTTCATCAACAGTTCCAGCGCCATTAGTTGCTTCGTCAAGTATCTACTCTCCATCTGTGGTTTTAGCTTCATCAAGCGTCTTCCCATCAGCAGTTGTTCCATCCTCATCAGGTGTTTCATCACCTGTGATTCTATCATCTTCTTTGGTTCATTCCTCATCTGTGATTATATCATCATCCTTGATTCAGTCATCTTCTGTGGTTCCATCATCATCCAGTGCTGGCCTCTCCTCTGCGATTCCATCATCGGTTTCTTTATTATCTATTGCTTCATCATCAATGGACATACACTCTTCCTCATCTACAGTTTTGTCAACATCAGTGGTTCCATCATCCAAGACTGCATCCTCCAGTGTGTACTCATCTTCACTCCTTCTGTCTTCTGTTGTTTCTTCTGCCGTTGCTTATTCTACTTCAAGTGTTGATGCAGCTTCAATTGTTGTCTCCTACACGATGACTCCATCATCCAGCTTGTACTCCTCATCCAGTGGATATTTATCTTCCAGTGTTTACTCTGCTTCGTTGATCATTTCCTCATCGAGTGTTTTGTCCTCAAGAGCACCTCAACCATCGGTGGTGTTATTATTATCTAGCGTGTACTCATCGTCGAGTGCTGGTGAATGTAGTGCAAACTCATCATCCATTTACTCCTCCTCATTAGTGTTATCCTCTGTGATCCATTCATCAGCGGTTTTATCTTCAACCGGTACCATTTCATCTTCGGTGACATCGCTTTCAAGATTTAGAAGCTCTGTGTTAGGTTCAACATCATCCATTGCTGAACAATCGACTGTTGTTACATCATCTTTTGCATCGTCGTCTCCATCATCTGCTGCTTCTCATTCGATTGTTATTGCTACTTCGTCTTCTGTTTTGCCATCATCAACTTCCAGTTCATACTCACTAAGCACATCCACGTTCTCTTCAACCTCTGATACAGGTGTCAGCTCCACTCAGAGTCAAATTGACTGTGATACAGCATTCACTACAACCTCATTAGTTGATGTTACTGTTCTTTCTTCCTACATCAGCGAAGATTACATCCAGTTTGTCACCGTTGTCACACAGGAAGTTGTTACTTTCACAACAGTCTCTTTATGTCCTGTCCAGTCCAGCTCAATTATTGCGATTACCACTATTTCTGGAGAATCAGGAGAAATGAGTACTGTATACTCTACGGTCTGTCCAATTTGCAGTTCTTCCGATGTTAAAGAGATTTCATCTTCCATAGCTATCCATGTTTCTACTTCTACTTTGTCGTTGTCATCTTCGAATATTGCATCCACACAAATTCAAAGCACTACAAAGACATCTAGTGGATCTACTAGCTTGGAATCATCAAACACACCTCTTTCCTCATCCAGTACCGAGGCAGCAGTTTCAAGCACTGTGGCTACACTTTCATCTTCTACAACAAGTATTATGGTTACACCTACATCATCAGCTTCTACATCTAGTGTTCTAGCTGAAAGTACAGTGGTCACTTTGTCTTTAACATCAAGCTCGGAGGTCGAATCAAGTACAACAGTCGCAACCGCGTCTTCGAGTGCTCCTGATACAACAATTACGTCAACCGAGTCAGTCATATCAAGCTCTTTGGTCACATCTGAAGCAGTTGATACTGGAGTCGCTGCATCACCTAGTACTGAAATATCAGTTTCTTCTACCTCTGAATCATTAGTGGTTGAATCGTCAACTTCAACAAGTGACATCTTAACTACTGATAGTGCAGAAACCAGTACCACAATAGAAACATCTGCTACCACAAGTGAAGACAGTGAACCAACTACTTCAACGCTTTCAACAATGATCACGTCCGATGAATCCACTACGTATGCAGTGTCAACCACCCAAGCGATTACAACACAAACAGCTAGCCTGGAAACAGTTGTGTCAACATCAACCGATTTGCTATCATCAGCTTCTTCCTCATCCACTTCACCTGATTCTCCATCCTCATCACGTGATGCACCAAACACACAAACCACTTCTACTGACTTATTGAGTTCTTCGTTGAACCAACCAAGTTTGACCAGATCGTCAACTACATCATCTGCATCTGCTGAAACATCATCATTCACTTCATCTGATTCACAAGCGACTCTAACCGATTCACCATCCACTTCAGCTGACTCTCCATCGGTTTCATCTGATTCACTATCTACCTCATCTGATGTCTTATCTTCAACGTTTACTTCACCTGATTCATTGACATCCTCATTGTACCAACCTGGTTCAATTAGCTCGTTGACCACTTCACCTTCGTCTACCGATTCATCAACATCAACATATCCATCCGCTTCACCTGACTTACCATCTTCATCACCTGATTCACCCTATTTGTTAACTTCTTCATTGTCCCAATCTAGTCCAGTGAGCTCGCTAACCACATCATCAACTTCAACTTCTTCGATCTTACAATCTATCACACCATCTTTGTATACCGATACACCATCTTTATACACTAGCTCGCTACCTTCATCCTCCACTTCACTTTACTGGACACCATCCTCTGTCTACCAATCTGGATCCATCAGCTCGTCATCCACAACCTCATCATCTTCACCAGCTTTACCATCTTCAACTGATTCAATCAGCTCATTGACCACATCCTCCTCATCATCATCAAGCTCATCCTCCTTGACATCATCGTACACTTTAGACACGATGAGCACGGAGACCCAATATACAACGTTGATCACAATAACCACCACATCAACTGAAACAACAGCAACAGCAGCAGCAACCACAAATTTCAATTCATCGTCCTCGTTATCGTTATCGTTGCCTGCATTATCATTGTCCTCATCGACTTCGACTTCAACTTCGTTCGGGCCAGGTGCTTCGGTTAGTACCTATGAAGGTTCAGGCTCAAGATTATCGTTCAGTTATTATGCTGCTGGCTTGATTGGGCTACTCATGGCTTTTTGAATGTTGATTTAGTGTTTTGTTTCGATATCAGGTGTCTGTTTTTTTTGTTTTGTATCATTTACCCCGTGTTTTTTAATTATATTTTCTGATCGTTCTTTTTCTTTTTTTACTTTTATTACTTGTTTTATTCTGTTTGTGATTACTTATATTTTTATTTTTTAAAGTTATTTAGATTCTTAATTTGATTTGATTTTCTATAAATTTCTATGTACTTCTTATAAATTTCTATGTATCTCAAGTCTAATCGATACGTTTGTGGGTATACCGTGTTTGATTTTAAACTGAACTAGGTAGCACACTATGAATGTCACTCAAAATCAATCTCGGACTCGAAAAGTTGTTCGAAGATCGATGGTCTCTGTAGTAGCAGCCATTATGGCTGTTGTCGCCTGTATTTACCTTTAGCCCTTCTTGTGGGGGTGGTGAACCTGGCCTGAACACTCATCTCAACAGGATCCCTTTCTAATTTTCCCTCCACGTCTCTTATTTTACGGGTCGTTTGAAATGGTCATTATCATTGCTACTTGTAGTTTATCCAGCGTACCCAAACCGCAGTCGGATTTTCCGATTTCAGTGCGTGTGTGTGTGGGTGTGTGTGTGTGTGTGTGCGTGGGAGAAGGGGAGGAGGGGGAGGTATACTCTACATTACATATAGTTTGCTAAATATACGATGTCAATTAAAGTATCAATTAAATCTCAATCAACTATAAATTATATACGCAGTCCAATACGACAAACAAACAGGATCTCAAAACACCATCCAGCCATCCCATCCCATAAATTATAATACAAGACAAAATGAAATCATAATATAAGAATGTCAGTGACGGCGGCCGACTATGGCATGGTATATAACGCATTCTGTGTTGAGTTGCATATTTTAATCATTGCTTTTGATGTATTGATTACCATTTGAGTTTGGCAGGTTGTTTATGATATAAAACATATGAATTTCTAGAGTATGCAAAAGTGAAAAAAAATAAGGATATGTAGTTTTCTTTTTCAAAAAAATAGGTGTAATTTTTAATATTTTAATAGGTGTAATGTTAACAGTTTGATCAATGCAGATGAAAGAAATGGTATTAAAAATGAGCAGCTTGTCGTATAGTCTTTGCCCTATTCACCACGAATCCAGTCTCACCGGTATTCTCACCTTCTCCATTACCATTCATCTTTGACAAATCCTCCTCTTCGTCATCATCGTACCTGTTAAAATCCCCATCGTTGTTACCTTTTTTCCAAAATGCAAGCTTGTCGTATATCGAGTTGCCGAATTTCAGGTATCCTATATCACGACCATTCGAATCAACGTAATGATTCTGTGCGTTTTTCTTCTTTTTATAAAGCAAGAATAGGATCACTAGGATGATGATTATTATCGGAAGACCAATACCAACAACCACACCTATCACAATCTTCTTGTTTTGCGATGATAGACCGCTTGTATCTGAATTTTTATTGGAATTATCTGAGATTGAAGAAGATGGTGAAGATGAAGGTGATGCGGTCACGGTCATTGTTTCAATTTGAACGTACACTGATGCACCGGATGTGAAGGTTGTTGTTGATTTAGATATATATTCCGATGTAGGTGATGTTGAAGTTGTAGGGGAATCAGTAGAGGCATCGGTAGTGGTATCAGAAGAGGATGATGAAGACGAAGAAGTGGTCTCTTCAGTCGAGGTTGATAAGATTGATGATGAGGATGAAGGTTCTATTGATGAACTGGATGAAGAGGAGGATGTTGTGAATCTAAAAGTACCTGCTGATGAAAATCCAAAAGTTGGGGTAGTGGTTGTAGTTGGTGGTTCAGAGGATGAGGATGGGGTTGGTTCGAATGAAGAGATGACATCTTCACTGGATGAAGATATTGAGGAGGATGAGGTGGTTGGAGTATGTGATTCAGATGAAGATGTAGGTGATTCAGATGAAGATGTAGGTGATTCGGATGAAGATGTAGGTGACTCTGATGAAGATGTAGGTGATTCAGACGATGAGGTTGGTGATTCAGAGGATGAAGTTGGTAGTTCAGAGGAAGATGAAGGTATCGAAGAGGATTCTGGTATTGAACTGCTCAAATCAGAGGCCGTTGAGAAAGAGACATCTGTTGAATTGGAAGTGATTCCTGAATCATCTCTCTTTTCAAGTTTGAATCTTGGAACAATGGCATTGTTTGAGCTTTCTTTGATGTTGGAGATGATGGAGTTCAATCTTAAGTTGAATTCAGCAGTTGATTCACCATCATTGGCGATAATTTGATCCAACTGTTGTTGCTGCTGTTGTGGTTGTTGTTCTGTGATGACCACTTCTATGAGAGATTCCTGTATTTGATGTTCGATATTAGGGTTGTTGGATGAACAAGAATGTAGGACGGGGTATATGAGTAGCAATGTAGATAAGAGTATCAACAGGATAAACTTGTAGGCAGAACGGTTCCTTTGTATGGTTGTTTGCTTTGAATTAGTGAAGGACTTAGGGTCAACTTCGATATGGTGTTGCACCTTTTCCTCTGTCATCATTATTGTGAGACTGTCTAAAGGAGGGAAAATGAGGTATATAAGGAGGACACTCTAGTTGGTATGTGTGGGAAGAAGGGTGACTCTTGAAGCAAAAAAAGAAAGCGATGGTGTGGGTGTGGGAGAGGAAGAAGAAGATGGATGGATATGAAGAGTGTCTGTGGATCGGAAGGAGTGGTGTTTGCTAAAGGTGATTGAAGCTATGAAGCTAAAAATATGACTGGTATGTATATCTGTGGTATGGCACCGTGAGTCTTGTTTACACACAATAAAATAAAATAGCTCTTCTAAAAACTTTTCTCGGCAAAGGAGAATGGAAATAGAAATGGAAATGGAACTACCAGGCTGAGTGTGTGGAAGGAGATGGGTAACAGCTGTATTGCGAGACGGCACGATATTACACAGCAGAAGATACAAGATACAAGATATAAGATATAAGATGTAAGACACAAGACACATGATCATACAACTATCAAGAATGCAGTGAGTGATCTGGTGTTGTCGATAAATACTGGCTGTCCATCCACTCTGTCCACTCTGTTTCAGACGCAAACTCAAAACTCAAAACTTAAAACTCAAATTTGCTCTTTCCTCCCTGTGCGCCCCTCCCGCAGACTCTCGCTCCTTCTTTCCCACCGGGCTGCCCGCGGTGCTCGGCCCGCCTCCCCGTGTCGCGCCCCCTGTGTGCACAGCCGTGATACTATAAATATCTCCAGTCTTGGGTATTACTTACTCACTTTACTGACTGGAGTATATATATACTCATACAGCTAGCTACTTCTTATCTTGTCATAATAGTCCCATCAATTTATACACAAAGTAGTAAACAATACACACAGAGTATCAAAGAAACAAGACATCAACGTCACATGTAACATCAAAATAGAGATCATATCATCAATGCATCAAGCAATGAAAAAAACACAACTTCCACCTACTTAGTTTTCTGGCAATGGAGTCAATCTTAAGTATGGCTTCAAAGCTCTGAACTTTGGGAACAACTTCTTGGCATCTTCATCCTTAACGGTTGGAGCAATGATAACATCATCACCTGGAACCCAGTTAATTGGGGTGGTGATCTTGTTACCTAACTTGGCACTGGTTTGTAAAGAATCAATAACTCTTAAAACTTCAGCAGTGTTTCTACCAACTGATGCAGGGTATGTCAAGATCAATCTGATGGTCTTGGCTGGATCAATGATAAACACTGATCTGATGGTCAATTGAACACCCTTGTTGTCAAGGTTGGTGGCATCTTGGTAATCAATCATATCGTACTTCAATGCAATTTCTCTGTTTTGATCAGCAATGATTGGGAAGGTCAAGTGAGAACCGGTAACTTCATCAATATCTCTGATCCAAGCCTTGTGGGAAGAAGTATCGTTGGCAGATAAACCAATTAACTTGACACCTCTCTTGGTGAATTCTGGCTCTAATTTGGCAAAGGCACCTAATTCAGTGGTACAAACTGGAGTGAAATCATCTGGGTGGGAGAATAAAATGGCCCATGAGTCGTTGATGTATTCGTGGAAAGTAACTGGACCGTTGGAGGTTTCAGCAGTGAAATCTGGAGCTTTAGAACCTAATCTTAAAGTACCGTCTTGTGGCTTTGCTAAGGACATGATGTTATATATATATATGAAAGATTTAATTTGTTTACTTTGCAAAAAGCTAAAAAGAAAACTAAAAGATGGGAACCATGCCCCCAATTGAAAAGTGGCAAGTTTTGTGTGTTTATATATTGAAATTTGTGAAACGGAGACCCAATTGCTTCCACTGGGGTAGGAAACCCATCGAGTTTTTCATCCCACCCCGAATCGGGAAACAGCAATCACAAAATAATCCAGCTGCTTAGTTAAAAGCCACAACACTGGATATTTTTGTTGCACTATGGCCAGCCCACGATGGCGCGAGATGTGGCATCAAATGACATCGCCACATCTTTCATGTTAGCACAAGTCACGTGCCGCGCAGGTTATGACGCTCATGGGGTTTGAATTTGAATTTGAATTTGAATTAGCAGTACATGCGTCTGAACTGAACTGAACTGAACTGAGTGATGGTGTGGGTGTGGCCAGGAATGATTAAGGTGGAGAAGTTTTACTAGGTTGTGGAGAAGTTTTAATATGATCGAACTTTGTTTATTCATTAAACATAACGTCCTCAATGCAAAAGGAATATACAGAAAAGAAAGGGAGTAGAATAGAGGTGTGTTTGAATGAGAACCAACAAAAGAAGAAGAAGCAAAAAAGTATCCCAATATATATATAAAGTTAATTATTATCATTATTATTAAAACCATAAACAGTCATTCATGACTAGCTGAAGATTATTCTTGTTGTTGTTGTTGTTGTTGTTGAACTAAACTTATTTGTTTTCTGGTCTTAACTTTCTAACTTCCTTACCAACCTTCCAGATTTCCATGTTTCTGATGGTAACTAATTCAGCTTCCAATTTTTCTCTGTAATCAACTTGAGAGTTGAAATCTAAAGATCTTTGAGTTTCCTTACCGGTCTTAACTGAGGAGTATAAGTCTTGGAAAACTGGCTTCAAAGCATCCTTGAAAATTGGGTACCAATCTAAAGCACCTCTTCTAGCAGTGGTGGAACAAGCATCGTACATGTAATCCATACCGTACTTACCAATCAATGGGTATAAGGATTGGGTAGCTTCTTCAACGGTTTCGTTGAAAGCTTCTGATGGGGAGTGACCGTTTTCTCTCAAGACATCGTATTGAGCTAAGAACATACCGTGGATACCACCCATTAAACAACCTCTTTCACCGTACAAGTCAGAGTTAACTTCCTTTTCAAAAGTGGTTTGGTAAACGTAACCGGAACCAATGGCAACGGCTAAAGCAATAGCTTTTTCTTCAGCTT
>JAJMFV010000033.1:0-23375 GCA_030568425.1 Ambrosiozyma llanquihuensis | reverse complement strand
GAAGTACGAAAGGCATTATCTCTACGAGGTGGTATGGTTTACTTTGAAAGGGGTTATCTATCCGAAGTGATACGATACATCCTGAAGAGGAAATATCCACGGTGGTCTGATGAATCTTGGAAGGTGTTATCTCTACAATGTGGTATGGCTTATCTTCAAAGGGGTTATCTATCCAAAGGGATATGGTATAACCTGAAGAAGAAGTAGCATCCGCAGTAGGAGAATATTTCCTAAAAGAGACATTGGTCAGAGATAGTACCAGAATGAATCACTTCTTGATGGAACATAAATATGACAAGGTTCCCACTTTATTTTACTACTATTCATCTCATTCATTTTATATTTTTATATTGATTAATTAATTAACAATTATCTAATGAATAAATATTTATTATTATGTCAAATTTTATGAGTCTTGAATCTAGAGTGCTAGCACTTCAACAAAGGTTATCTGATTCTGTGTCTCGCTAGAGACAGGTTTGTGTCAACGGGTCTATCGTGGCAGGCAATGGACGATGGTCAGAGTGCATTGTTCTTGTTCAAGGAACTGTCTTCTCCTGATATACAGGCAGTTAACCAAGATAGGCCTTGTTATAATAAATACACTAAATATATATTAATCTAGATGATAACGGTTGACTGGCGTAGTTCGTTCGAATCTAGAGTGGACTATGTAAATAGAGAAAAAAAGTGATAAAATAATTATCTGTAAATATCCCAAGGACCAGGACAGTAATTAGAGTGAGCCGCTGACGAATTAGCGCATCTCGTTAACCTCCTGGGACTGACACCTGATTGGATGGAAACTGGTCCGATTCCGCTGAATTTTGGATCTCCAGGTTCGTAGTGAATAGGGGGATCTAAAGAAGACATTATTAATCGTCAAACGGGCGTTAAATGCTATTGTACAAATTGCTGTAATTTACCGGGGCCTCAAAAAAATAAATCAAGCGTAAATGGCCGAGTGGTCTAAGGCGGTAGACTCAAGATCTACTCTCCGTGAGGAGTCGCAGGTTCGAACCCTGTTTTACGCAATGATTAATTTTTTTTGCCACCGAATCTAATGGAGGAGTATCTGCTGCGCCTTAAGTAGAATTCTCATGAATTTTCGGCGAGCAACAACACCTTTGACAACAAACACAATATAAATATTACTCCAATGAGCACACTCTTACTCTGCTGTCTTGTCGTTCATTTATACAATTCTTGAGCTATTGAGTATAGTCGAACCAATATGGAGTCTTTTGTTGCCGTCGAAATTCCAGACTCTGGCGTTCAGCTAGATCATTACACCACACCAACTGCACGTGAATATTATGAGCTTTGCAAACAAGTTATTTATGAAGGAAAGACGTGTTCAGAAACTTATATCCTTCTTGAATCTCTTCTCGTGCATATTGATAATGGATTTACCATTGACCAATTTATGGGTCTTGCTTGGTTAGCTTCTCTCAAGGATTTTACAGCTGAATCTAGAATCTTGGATGCTCCAAATCCCAAATTTGCTCTCCGCCAGGTAGCATATGCTTTACGTGGTTTCCCATTGAAAGATCACTCTCTCACCTACAATACCAATCCAAAGCCAGCTACCAAGCTGCACAAGAAGATATTTTGTGGTCGATGTGGAGAAGTCGGTCATAAAAGTGAAAGATGTCCTGCTAGAGCTCCAGACACTTATATGCAAAGTCTTCCTCGGTGTTTCCGTTGTGGAGAAGCTGGCCATAAAAGTCCAAAATGTCCTGCACCAGCTCCTGTCAAGTTTCTTGTTCTTTGAATATGAGATTCCAAAGTTTTCAGATAATAAATAAACCAAGGACAAGTATATGAATTTTAGTCTTTAGTCAAACATGCATGTTGTTTTGGTGGTTGATAATACGTTGTCCGATCAAACTGCCATTGATTGAGTTGGTGCGGTATGGAATCACTCGGGCCACAAAAAGAAACTGATCAACAAACTAATCAAATAATCAATCCTTTACTCTACTGCACCATTTTCAAATGGGAAAGTGATTATTAAGCTATTGAAAGCAAGTACCTGGGTAACATGAATGGACAATTGCTCGAGAGGTATTCGTTTATCTATAGGACTTGAATCAGATCAACCTCTTTCACTTACTGTTGACCTGCAAATTCATTTTATCAAGAGAAAAGATAGAATAAACGAACAGGGGATTGAAGAGCTCACGAATAATATTGCAGGATCCCTCGGAATTTTAGAGAAGTATTTGTCTATATATTCAGAAGTTGTTTCTTTTGTACCAAATATATGAACAGATTGATTTGAAGAAGTATTCAAAGAGAGTACTTTGAAAATGTGTTACCAACAGTTTTGAAAAATATTTTTTTCGGCTATTTTTTCGGCATTTCGGCGATTTCTGTGGAAAAAACGAATTTCGAATTGCACCAGAGCATTCCTTCAAATATCTAATGGTCCCTTGGCCCAGTTGGTTAAGGCATCGTGCTAATAACGCGGGGATCAGCAGTTCGATCCTGCTAGGGACCATTATTTTTTTGCCGCGTATTCTCAAATGGCCACGATATTTTTTTTCAGCTTTCGTAACAGATCCATCCCTCTTTAGAGATTTTTTTTGGTCAGTAACTGAACCTCATTCAATGGATGTAGTCCACGATACCGCTCTGGAATTTGAAACCCATGATAGTTAAGAGTTTGAGATTATTCATTTCACACATGGAAGAACAGTAGTTAATGATCAATTAACTATAATGGGGACGTCTTTTCAACCTTATGAACTAGATTTACAATAGATCATGATTAAAATTAGACCTTAGCCGGGGTAGTGCGATTTGATTATGACTAACTCTCTGCTGCTGGAATTACTATACGATCTACTGTTACAATAATCACAGTTCATTCGGCTGTCATGCCAAGTTACTCTGAATGATCTGAAATTTTGTGAAGATGGGGTGCTTTTTCACTCGAAGATATTGTTGGAATAATGCTCATTGAATACTATATCCCAATGTATGGTGGAGAATTGAGGAGTTCTCGCTTTGAAGATTATTCAAGCCGCCATCAATCAATAAGTTTGTGCTAGATTGAGGAGTCATATGTTTATCAACGACATACTTTCAGACTGTTTGTCACTTCTCAAAATTTATCATTGATCTGATCATCTCTCGTAGTTATGGATCATCAATCTGGTCAATGATCTACCTGCAAAATACTGTAACTCTCAGCATCTGATTATGGGTGAATGGAATGATTTGATTATCTTTCATTTGTAAAGTGTGCTATGGTAATAAAAGCATTAACTGGACAAAGCTAACTGCAACTACAAGATACCGCGGACACAGAGAAGACTTTTTTCAGGTTTGCAGAATTGCAAGATCTTAGAACGAATGAGTAGAGAGCCATCATACAAGAGCATGAAAACCCATTTAAAAATACTAGTATCATCTCAGCATTGGGCAGTTTGAATAACTCCACCGAATAGATTAATGTTCAAAAACACACACTTCAATAGATCTCAACTTTCAAGGTTCAAGACAATTTTGTTTGTTTAGATCCATCTGCTTCTTTTAGACCATAGATTATTGCACCATCTTTCAGAGCTAATGGAAAGATAGCACAAATACCAAGTAGGTAAAGTACTGCTATTCACACAAACCGAACAAGCGGAAAACTAAAGCAAATGAAGAGACTACCGTATACACTGAATGAACTCAAGAGTCGAATAATTAATTTCAAACTCAATTGTATTCAGCAAGAGAGTTTGATTATAATTTTGATCTTTTGTCTTTTGACTTTATCTTTATGTTTAAAATTTTGAGAGTTTTTTCTATTAATGATTTTTAAGCTAAAAGTATATTTAAGCGGTAACATTGTTGAAAGAACCTTCTTTTTCTTTAACTTCCCAGAACAATGGACCAACATCGAAGTTACCATGGAACACCCATCCTTGTTCCGTGACATGAAATAGGTTAATCGAACCACCAGAATAAGCGTCTCTGTGTGCAGCGGCCAAGATTGATCTCTTACCAAGGTATAATGCTTCATCCACCGTCAAATCCCACTTGTAATTAGAATCCAAGACACCATAAGCAAAAGTTTGACCTGAACCAACACAGAACATATCTCCTTTAAGTCTTGTACCATCAGAATCAACATAATATATGGTTGGACCTTCCTTTGGTGTCACTCCACAGATCATCGTACCCATTGATAAACCCATTCCTTTGTATTGATACACCAAGTTGGACAACATCTTGGAAGCAGCAGAAACGGAGATACGTTCGTGGTTTCTCAATTCGTGTAATCTACATTGTGTTCCCAACCAAGTTTCCCAATATTGACAATCAGCAGCACCACCAGCCATGGTACCCAACAACATTGGATTAATTTCAATAACTTTCTTAACTGTTTGAGAGGCAATCCAGTTACCTGCGGTGGCTCTAGAATCAACGGCAACAATGATACCTCCTTGGAATCTGAATGCCAGTGTTGTGGTACCATGTGCTATTTTGATATTACAATCAGGATTTGTGGCATCATCTGTATGTGCTCTTAAGAAGTCTGTTGGTTGTGAGATTGGAGGAATTGCAATTGCAGGTGATAGGTTCTGTAAGGATGGAACAAACTCTTGAAAGTCTTGATTTGCAGACTCTAGTTCCTGTTCATATTTAGATTTATGCGTGAATCTTGACGCTATTTCGTTCATTGACATGATGGAGTATATATAGTTGAGCGGATACAATTGAATATGTTACAATTGAATCTGAAATGGAGGTGTATGGTGGTGGGGAAGTTACGTTGCCTTCTTAGATTCCCCTTAATGCTGTCTCTCTCTCTCTCTCTTTAATCTGTCTCAGTGTGTTGATTCCGAGTATTTGCCACTCAAAAGTAACACGACCGAGTGTCCAGCTGACATAAGCAATTACGAGACACAAGGGGCCAGATAGTCTCATCAACACCTCTGCACCGCGAGGGTTAGCAGTGTCACGTGCTAACCCTTTTTCTTCAAATTTTTCTCGCTTTGCGCATTTTTTTCTCCTTCTCTTTCTCTCGCAGCGGGCTTCGCTTTCTCACCGGGAGTGGGAAGCTGAAAAATGAAGTTTCCTTTTCTTTAATCTACACCACAGTATTGGTCATAATAGTACTAACAGTCTAGTAAATTCCATAAGAAATTATATACATTATTCAAGATGGTATGTGGAAATTAAAATACAGAAGATATAAACAGCATTACAACTACCTGAAATGAAATCGCAGTCTCGATTGGAATGAACATCATCATCAGAATAGATCTGCCAATTAGCAATAAAAAGTCTATAGTAAAACACAAGTTAGAGTTAGACAACTGGAACATGAATAGAAACTCTACATGATAACACCAAACACAAGTTAATATGACTAGCAACTCAACATAATGTTATAGATCAATACGACGAACCACAGACAGAAACAGCCTGGTTTAATATCAACATCGTAATAATTAACCATGGTATATCTATACACACACATACACACGATCGACTGTTTAAATTCATGATTATTGAATGCTTATCTTCAAATTCTCCGTTAAAAAATGTTCAAGTTATACTAACTTTTCAATTTTATCAATTAAAATTTTATTATAGTCTGCTGGTAAAACCCAAAATGTTATGAGAGATTTAAAGATCGAAAAGTTGGTCTTAAACATCTGTGTTGGTGAATCTGGTGATAGATTAACCAGAGCCTCCAAGGTTTTAGAACAATTATCTGGTCAAACCCCAGTTCAATCCAAGGCTAGATATACCGTTAGATCCTTCGGTATCAGAAGAAACGAAAAGATTGCCGTTCACGTTACCATCAGAGGTCCAAAGGCTGAAGAAATCTTAGAAAGAGGTTTGAAGGTCAAGGAATACCAATTAAGAGCTAAGAACTTTTCTGAAACCGGTAACTTTGGTTTCGGTATCCAAGAACATATTGATTTAGGTATCAAGTACGATCCATCCATTGGAATTTACGGTATGGATTTCTACGTTGTTATGGGTAGAGCTGGTTTCAGAGTTGCTAGAAGAAAGAGAGTTAACTCCAAGGTCGGTAAGAACCACAAGTCAAGCAGAGATGACACCATTAACTGGTTCAAGGCTAAGTACGATGCTGATGTCTTAGGTGCTTAAATCATCTACATATAAGTATTGTCCACCTAAAAATAATAAACATCCCTTCTCACTTAAATTACCAGTAAACATTGTAGCAAAAATTCCAGAACATGAAACTTCAAAATGTAACTATTTACTATCAGAAAAGCATAGAACCAAAAAAAAATAATATTAAGCAATATAAAAATAATATACATGTGACAAACCAATGCATCACAACCTTTACAACTCATCAGATTCTGCGTTCAAATTTTCCAATTCCCCAGATGCCAACTCAACACGAACATCAACCAACTCTTTAATTTTCTCCAACCATCTTTCATTAAGATAGTCATTCATTGGCTTGAACTGTTGACTTTTAATTTTTCTTTCGTTGTTCAACTGCTCAATCTTTCTTTTCTTTGAATCTATACCAACTTGTAAATAATCATTATAAGATTGTAAACTCTTAATATCAGAGTCCCATTCTAAACCAATCATCTCGCTCATCTCTTGATACACCTCCAAGTTGAGTTTCCTCTGAATTGAGTAGCTTGCCAACACTTTTAATTTATTCATGTCGATCTGATTCGTTTCGATGTCTATGAAATTCGAGTATTTAAGTTCGATTTTTTCAGTTGATGTTTGGATGTTTGAGTTTTGGTTGATCTCAGGATAGTTTGATGTAACTAATGGATGCAATTCGTCTTTATTTATGGCTTTGAATTCGTCATCTATTAGTTTTTGTAGTGTTTGTTCCGTTTCTGGTGCTGGTTCATAGGTGTCTATGTACGGTAGATAGTCTACGAGTTGGGGTTCATTTGCGATAGCCATTTCTGAATGTGATGTGTTGGTGGATTTGTATGTTAAAGAACTGAGTGCATAGTTTCTCTTCAAAACACAGCTTAGTTGATTTGTGTTGGTGTAAGTAACGGGGGTTGGGTTGTTTGGGTTGGGTGTCTTCGTTAGTGATTGATTATCTTGCTACTCGAGAAGAAAAAAAAATCATGGCGAGATCTCGAGAGGCTCAAATGATTTTTTTATTTTTGTCTCTTTACAAAACTTTATATACGGTAAAATGTAGATGATTTTTGTACAACACTCATAGGAATACATTATGATATATCTAAAATTGATAAAATCGATCATATGAATAAATAATAATTAAATGGTTCAATTTTGTTTCAAATACAGACGCAATTGAGACCAAGGAAACTCCCAAACTATACTTCCAATCAGACACACAACAACAAGTAAGATTGCAATACCACCGTATATCAAACCAATTATCTTGAACACTTGCAAGTTATAAATTTTGAAGAATTCATTCAATCCAAGAGCAAATGCAGCCAATGGGAACGGCACGATCCAATATGTTTTGTTAAACTTTGGCAATTTATAGTGTATGTTGATACATATTCCCAAAAAAGTGAATAAGAATCCAATTGAGAATAAATATAGTACGATTAGCATCACTATTAATTCCACACTGTTTATCACATCCAATGAATAATCAGTTTTGAATTCCAATAGATATTTTTTCAAGTTTGTGAAATTCAATTGCAAGCCCCATGTTGCATGGCCAAGGTAACCCAATGTTGGAAATATTGAAAATTGTAAAGCCTTTGGTGGGAATTTATGGATCATTAATCTTAAGATCATCAAGTCAAAGAATATAAAACTCAAGAATGTTGCATTGCTTAACAGTAAAAAATTCAAAATCATCAACATTAGTCTTGTATTTTTCCATCCTGAATCAATGGTTGATGTTAACAACGAACCACAAGATGCAACAACAGATAATGGTAAGGCAAGTAATATTATCTGAGGATTCATATCTGAAATCGACAGTTTCGTAAACTTGATGATCATCAAGAAGATAAACCAAGATGAAAACAATGCAAAGATACAATTGATGAACCAAAAAATGATCAAACCCAATTTGAAGTTGTCATTTTCATAATGATGGGTAATTAAAGTTAACATGTTGATAATTGTGGAGAATCCCATTGAATATGGAGCTAAGAATAGATTGAATTTCAAATCCGTCAATAAATCCCATCTGAAATCTTTATAATGATATAGTTTTAAAATCAGCATTAGATTGATAACAATGAACAAAATCAATGTTATTGACCAGAAACACAAACCAATGATTCTAGTTGTTTGATTTGGATTATATGGGAACTCGAATATATAGCATGAGATAATACCGCATGACATGAATGCAACGTTCCAAATTGGATGATAGTCTTGAATGAAGATGGTTTTGAGATTGGTTTTGGGGAAGTCTTCCTTTGCTTCTAGATCTATTTCGTTTTCCATCATCATAGTAGTGGGGATTAAGTTTTCTTCTTTGGCTAATTCAATACCAGTTTGTTCTAGTCATCATTAACCATCAATTGTAGAGGAAGAATGGAGGAAGAATGGAGGAATCAATTGGGGTTTTAAGCCGATATTTGAGTGTGGGGAAAAGAAAAATTCACCGCGTATTTTGAAAATGATGGTGGCCCATTTGATAGTGGCCCAATTGATAGTGGGCCATTTTCTGTTCAACAAAGATATTGGGTTTGCAAACAGAGATGGAAGAAGATTGAGTTGATAAATAACAGACCATATACACCAAAACCAATTCAAGTGAATTATTAGCTCCCTATCAGTCCCACTCACCATCCGCTTGATGGTTTATGAGCTGGACAGTATCAGCACCGCTTTCCACACAATCATTGAAGATGAGAGTAGAGTATTAGGAAATAAATCAGTGGTACAATTAATGAACCATAAATAAGTTATACAGATTTTCCGGATCGTGTTTATAGAGATTAAAATAGTCAAGCCAAGTCATTGGAACGATTTAGAAAGACAGTTTTGTTCTTTCAAGCCAATGCAAGTTCAATCACATGGCTGATACAATCTATCTCTTTGAGCACAACTCCATTTGTATCTAATTAATTTATTTATATAATGTAAGCTTTGGGACTCGATGTAACAGTCACGATTTGTATGTGCAGCAGAGTAATTGGTGGTGGTGCCTGTGGAGATGCCTGTGTTGCTGCCTCGTTTCACCTCCATTGTTTGCTGTGTGTTGAGATGGTTGATGCGTCAAAAACGTCCATTGTTTCCGCTGACCATTGCGATTTGCATCCCAGTTTCCTGTCCTGAAATTCCAAGTTTCAGTGGCTTATAGTACACAAACCTAGGCAACTTTAAACTTTTAACTCTCAAACTTGAATAGGAATAAGAATAAGATGCCTTATGATTTATGATTTATTCAAGCCGTGTTTGCGACTGGAAATAAAGATGAAGCGTGTTGCGTTTGTGTTGGTTGTTTCTTGTGAAAGATAACCAATTTCAAATTTTATCTTTGATTGTTTGAAGGAAGTGAAACCTGAATTGAACGGTAAAGTTATTTCCGATCAGTCTGATGAAACTCAACCAAGCAGCTAACACAATAAAGTAACAGTCAAACTGATATGGTTCAGCCGTTCACAGTTGGTAAAGGGATAGTACGGAACCGTGGAGCACGATCTCCAGTAGTTTGTAGTTGTTAGTCTACGGTAAACGGTATGTGATGAGGAGTCTTTCAACTGGTTAGTATATACTGCTCCACCACATCATTGATCTGGCTTCATGAGTGTAATCTTCCATTATTTGAAGTTGGTATATGATTGAATTGTGGGTTTTCTTTCCAGTATCAAGTTCATCTACTATAAATGCTTCAAATTTGATGTCTTGGTTGAGGCTGTTGTTGATCATCTCGTGTGATGAGATTGAGGTCGATGATGACTGGTTATAACTCCATTTACTGTATTTGAAGTTGATCTGGATATGTAGTGTGTATTTGTATGACATTGGAATACTTCTCTTGTAGGTGTATCATCAGGGAAAGGAAAGAGTAGCCGAAGAGCTAAACTGGAACATAGTAACAGTTTTTTTGATTGACTATAACTTTATACCATCATAACAATAAATATACCATTATATTCATTTTATTTTATTGGTTTTATAAAAACCACTCCAAACACAAAATATACAAAAATTACACCAAAAATAAATAACTAAAAGCAAAACCCAAACAAATCAAATCACTACTTCATATCAATCTTCAATTTTTTCTTCTTCTTAACCAACAATAAACCAGCTTTAACAACACCATGATCCTTAACCAATTTTTTATAATTCAAACCACAAGCATTGCACAATATAAACGCATCTTTAGGACCTTTTCTCCATTCAGGAGTGGATGACGTACCACATAATTCGCATATCCTACCATCCAACTTCTTCCTTGATTTTCTAATTTTGATACCATTTAATTCACCTCTTATTGGATCATAAAAATTACCGTTACCGTTGGAGTTGCTGTTTCCATTACTGACACCACCACCATTGATATTAGTGTTGGATGGTTTTGCATCCGGGTCAAGTGAGGTGCTTGAAGTTGAAGAATACGATGATCTGTATCCAGCAGGCATGAAATCATCAGCTATCATGCTTCCTAGTCGTTTAACCCTATTATAACCAGTGGCGGTGTTGTTGGTTGGGGTGTTTACGTTTGTGGTTGCGTAGATTGGATACTGTGATGGTTGTTGTGAAGGTGGTTGCATCGTTGTTATATCATGTGGTGTATACTGCTGTGACATTCTGTGTTGTATTAAATGTTGTTGTTGTTGTTGTTGCATGGGCACAACATGAACTTGATGCTGTTGTTGTTGTTGATGATGCATATGATGGTGTTGTGGTAAAGGCTGTTGTTGTGGCTGTTGTTGGTATTTCTTTTGATCAAGTACGAGTCTCCAGGTATCAGCAAGATGTAGTAGTTGATCAGCACAAGACAACAGGCTTGCTATTGTATCATCTGAAACACCACTTATCAACTTGATGAATCTTGCATAGGTTTGTTGATTCATTATATTTTTGTCGTCATTGCTGTTGTTGTTGTCGTCGTCAAAGTCGTTCATTACCGTATCTATTATACTTTCCAATTCTTTGTTTTTCAGTTGGATCATGAATTGGTTCTTGTTCCATTGTCTGAGGAGTTTGTAAAGTATGAGATATTCGTTATCCGTATATGAATTCAATTGTACCTGTGATCCTGAACTTGAATGGGTGCTCAATTGTAATTGTAATTGTGAACTAGAATTTGAATTTGAATTTGAATTTGGGTTCAATTGCAGTTGTGAATTCGAGTGAGCAAGTCTAATGGGCTGCTCATCATCTTTATAAATCGAGGATCTACGATGATTTGAGTACTCGGTTGTGTAATTTGGATTTGGTTTATGATATGGACTTGCGGAACTTATAGTTGAAATCGACTGACGTGAAATTGGTATCGGCATGGGAAGGGGAGCAAGAGCATGAGCATGAGCATGAGCAAGAGCATGAGGGTGAGGGTGAGGGTGAGGATGAGGATGCACCGGACCGGGACCTGAAACTGAGATGGGGATCGGGATCGGAGCAAGGTGACCTATTTGCGATGTACGTGGTTGATGATGATGTGGTTGTTGATAATGCTGTTGATGTATATTCTGTTGCTGTATGAGCTGTTGCTGTTGTTCTTTGGAGAACATTTCTTGCCGAAATGCAATGTTTTCTTCGAACTGGTGTGAGCTTGAATCGTCTTGTCTGGTGAGTGGATCTTTTTGCGAGAAGGGGGGAGTTGAAGATGCCATTACTTGTTTTTGTTGCTGTTGTACAAAAGTTTGGTTTTTATTGTAGTTGTTATGCTCCTGTTTAATATTTAAACCATTTGAATGTGAGATGGTATTGGGCATCGTATACACATGGGAGACTAAGGGGATAAGATGGTAAGGGGGGGGGGCAAGGAGATAAAAAATCGGAAACAGTGAAAGAGAAGCACTCGAGAGAAAACCAAAAGCAAAAGAGAAAAGAGAAGATATTAATTATATATATATTTACGGAATATACATCATGTGTATCGTAATTATTAATACGATGGTATATAAAAAACCTTCAAGTTTGCAGTGTTCAATGAGGTGTAGTTTCATGAATAATGATTGAAATTTGGTGAAAGAAGCTAAAAAATAAAAATACTCTTTGGAGAGCGCAAAATGCGCAAAATGCACGTTGCGCGTCTCTCCGGCGCGCCTTCTCTCGCTCGTGCACAAGATCAGATTTGAAGATTGAAGATTGAAGATTAAAATCTCTCACCCAAAATCACCGATCTGGTGCTTTGCCAGATGAGATGGAATTAAGATGTCGAACCCATCACACTCACACTCACACTCACACTCACCACCACCACACCTTGTACAGTATCATATACCATACACCATACCAACACCATATCCATATCCATATGGTACAGTATATTGCACGCACACCACCCGAACTGACGGAGATGGAGATCCGAGTGGATAAGTAACGGAGAACCGAAAGTTACAAGGCGAGTCTTACAACCGTACTTCTTATGATTTCATCTCTTGTCAGCCTCTCGGGCATACTGCATATATGGAACATAGAACATTGAACATTGAAAATCCATCCATTGATCCTGGAAATGGGATTCAGGAGTCAATAGAAATGACGTCGAGCTTGTTAAACGAAAACCCACAACTCGCTAAAAATTTCATCGCGGGACACGAAATAAACGGACCCGCTCCCCGGTGTGTCATCTCATCTTTCTCCCCGTTCCGTTCAATGAAACTCGTCAAACTTGCCGCTTTTTTTTGGTTGGTTTGTAAAATGAGGACAATCAAGCATGTTGAAAAGACAATGACAACAGGGCGTTTACTCCGGATTTGTGTCATTAGGTTCGGATGGAGGTTCCTTGCTGGTGCTTGTTGCTTGTTGCCTGTGCTTGTGCTTGTGCTGTGCTTTTGCTTGTGCTGTGCTTGTGCTGTGCTGTGTTTGTGTTTGTGTCTTGGTTGCTAAAGTTATCGCCATCTCCTGCAAGCAACCAAGCTGATCTCAAACCTAACCAGGCAACACAAAGCAACATATATAGAACCGTGGCAAAGTAGATATGAAGTGTATTTATAATTTACAAAGTATAAAGTAGGCTTGATACATCCATCAGGCAGAGCAACGTGGATGTGTAGCTGAAGGAGGAAAAGGAAAATATATACAAGGTGAAACCGGGACCGGTAAATTCTGCACAATGTAAATCTTTTATTTCATTGTAAAAGATGCATCATGTTTGTTTGGTCCAATATTTGAAAAACCCTTGTTTCAGGATGATGAATTTCATTTGTATGTGATTTAATTTAAATAGATAGATAGATTCATATTCGTATTTGGTAATTTATCAAGATATGGGTATCGTGATTAGCAGTGTTGCGTTCAACGTACCAACCATAAAGCATACGCCATACCATCTCAACGTATACTGTAGTGTATATATATAGGTATGTTGGTACGACGAGTTGATGTTGGGTTCTGTTGTGGGTTGTTTCAGATAAGGTTAGCAATTCGGTAATTTGTACAATGTTAATATGGGTACAAAATATAAAGTATGTGTAGGCAAGTATCTACATAACAACCACCATTTACCACATAACCAAACAACATCCAAGCATACCATTACTGTGTAGAATTAAATAATAAGAAATGTATCGAATTAATTTATTGTGGAATAATAATAAATGAGATGCAAACGAAATCGCCAATCTTTCATTAGTTTCATGATCATTTTCATCATCGAAACGAACTCGTCTGTCATTTTTCCATGACGTGTAGTTTACAATACCTCAGTAAGAGTCAAGTATCTTGCCATGTGATGGGGGAGTACCTTACCATAGTCTAAATATTATTACAAAATACTCATGGGATTTCAAGGGATTTCAAGGGATTTAAAGATTTATATTTCAAGATGTCATAATTTATTTATAGTAATTTTTTGATCATCCATAATGTCATAATGCTGAATTGAATTGAATTGAATTGAATAGAATAGAGATTTTTTTTTTTTTTTCATCTAGATGCAAGTTGATCTAACAATAACAATAAAGAAATACAATGAAAATTCATTGTATTATGATTATGACTGGTATACGTTAACCATACCAACCATACTAACCATACCAACCATACCAACCATACCAACCATACATATATATATACACTGTATTTTTCAACCATGAAACATCAATATCTTCGATATGATATAATCATATGAATCATATGAATTGTATGATTTTATAAGATTGGTATATGATTCATATGAAGATAGTTTTGATAGTTTGAATCAGTGATGATTTTTGAGTGTTTGAGTATCAGATCAGACGATTGTTATGTCATTCTAAGGCGGTATGGTACACTCAACTGTAGTACAGGGTATCGTAATGGTGTGGTTTGGTTTGATTTTGGATTCGTAAGATGTGTATGATTCATGTTGTGAAATTTAAGAGATGGAGATGTGGATGGTATAAATCAATTATACTTACATTATAAAACATGCATTTTTTATTGTTGTTATTTTGCGATGTGGTACACTTGCGAGGTATGTATATCTGGCAATTTACGGCAATTTACGACATCTTGAATGGCTTTTTGAAAAGCAGAAAAAAAAATGTTTGAAATGGTGTAATATTTCAACACAAGATCAGACCCCGAGAATTTACTAATTGTGTGATTCTTAAAACCGAAGAGTTGTTTTGAAAATGTAAAAGTTTGTTTGATTGGTCAGGGCACTGTACTCTACATATGATGGATCAAACGGGAAGATGGGATCCATTGAGATCACCTCAACTAACCAGGTGAACTAGTTGTCAGTTGAATATTGAATGGTTGGCAGATCTCCGACACTTGAGGCGATGAGGAAGGCAGAGGGAAGGTGTGGCGTAGCGAGTCGATCGACGCAGAGACGCAGAGATGCAGCGACGCAGCGACAGTACCGTACATTTCTTAGCCGATTCCATACATATTCAAACACACGTGCAGAGGAGCCAGTGATATATAATATTCCACCACTATCATCAACTAATACAGTTCGACATATTAGTTATTGGTTGCCATGTAACATTAAAATGACACGACGCAATACCAAATTAATAAAATAAGCCAGTAATATGACAGCCTTCTCCTTTGTGTCTTGTTGAAGGGCAGAAATTTGAGCTGCCTCTTGTGTTTGGTTTTTTCGTTTATCGCAGTAATTACGGTGTGTTAAATCTTGGCACTTGCCAAATGACCCTTTTATTGTGAACTCAGCCTACTTCGGTATCTTGATAACGGTATGGATTATCCTTGGTATTTGTAATCATGATGGTATCTATCTATCCATGCTATCTTATGGTGTTCAAGTAGTATGTGACTCTATGGAATACACTGTACAAATTATTGCTGCAATTGTAGGGTCCTTTTGGATAGCCAATGAGATCAGGGTGTGGCTGGTGGCTGGTGAATTGCGGGGCTGTCACACACATAGTCACATAGTCACACTGCCACACGCCACAAAATGGGCGTAAAACGCCTTTACCCCGTGGCCCCGTGTCACATGCAGGAGCAAAAGCAGAAGCCTGCGCCCGGTTCCAGAGGAGAGCCCGCTCTTTTTCTTCCTCTGCTCTTCGCTTTGTGGGGTGATCGCCATCTCCATCTCCATCTCCAATCGCAAGACGAAGCACACAACGAAGCAGACAACAAACCAGACAACAAACCAAGGTGACAAATCGTAGTGTGATGTATCCAACTGGTTATGTGGTTATATGTGCATTGCAAATGTAGAAATAATAAACCGACATTGTATCCTTCTGTTAAATAGTAAAGAACCTCCTCTCTTATCTAGCCGTGGTCTAGCACCTCTCTTGACACAATATAGCAATCACCCATCCTTCGAGCCATATACACCACACTACATTATTCAAATATATATACACTCACACTTCCATTTCCAAATCCCCTCTTTCCACTTCAATTTCAAATTAACTTGTCTTCTTTTCCATTTCCCATTTCCCATTTATTATCTTACCATATATATACCTTAGCATCATATAAATGGCAACCACAAGTCACAAAATAATCAACCCTGCTACTCCTTCCCCGCCAAAAGGCTCACATTACTACCTGAAAAGAGTATCTTTTGATGACTACCATCCAACCATTGTTGAAGAAGACTTTGACAACACTTCCCCTTTCTTTTCAGTCACACATTCAACAAATAAACCATCTCCCATCACTTATAAATCTACAGAAAATTTAAAATCAATATTAAAGAAACAATTAATTAACAACAACAACAACAATGATACATCCACTGATTTACTTATCCCTTCAGCTTTTAGAAATAGAAAGAAATCATTGGTTGAGATGACCGATGAGGAGATATTGGCATTGGATGAACAATTCAAGACAAGAAAGATCAATTTGAATAGTTTCCAATTTGAAAATGATTCATTATCGGTGCCATTTGCATCGAATGATAGTTTTACACCTTCCAAATTGGGTAGACGGTTGGCTAATTTGAATTTGGATCAATCTTTAGAGTATCCTACTAAACCAATCATTAAGAAAAATGCAGTTTGTTTGAGGTTTAAACATAAGGATTATCTGAATTATTTATCAAGTTTAATGAAAGATATGGATGAACAAAATAATAATAATAATAATAATAATACTAATCGTCAGAAATATTATTTGGTTTTGATTAGTTCGAATTTGGATTCTTTGGCTGCTTTGGATTATTATCTTGATAAGAGTAAAGATGGTGATAATTTGATTGTTTGTTGTTCAGTATCAGATGATTCAAATTTAGATCAATTATCATTAAATTTATCCAACTTGATAATTTCTAAAATTGTTAAATTCAATTCAAATTTGAAAATTGAATTAAATTTGGAATTCTTTAGTACTCCAAATTATCTTAATGATTTGATTAATTTATATCAACCAAATATGGTTATTGTTGGTTGTAAATCTTTCAAAAAGAGAAAATCAAGTTCAATTTTAACTTCTAAAAATTATGTCCCAATCTTTTATGTTTGTCCTGATGATTTGAAAAAACCAAAATCACATCAAAATATAAATGGTATTTCATTTAAACATCCATTTAATGAATCACATGAATTGGATCAACCATCACTTCCCACTGATACAAACCTTTCTCCATCAACTTCAGTAGATCAATTGGGAGGAGTATCAAATATGCCTAAGATTATAATCAATGATTCAGCAGTTGTTTCATCATCTTCTTCATCATCAATTAATTCAGTTGATTCTTTTGATTCTTTAAAGATAAAACATTATGAGACTAATGAAACCCAATATTCAAATTTATTAGAAAAATTACATGATATGCCAGTGATTCAAGATTATTTATCAGTTCAATCACCAACTAACCATTTAACCCATCACACTGCAAACAATAACAATTCAAATGGTTTATACAAGATGAAATCATTGGTTGATGAATTACCACCTTCATTTAGAACCAAGTCAAATTCAGCTGGTGATTCACCTTTGAATGAATTGAAAAAAACATTGTCTCCAACTTATCATTCTTCACCATCCACTGCTAATTCAATTATTGATCAGTATAATCGTAGGATGTCGGTTAAGAAAGAGCATGAGGATAAGATGAAATTGAAAAGAGAATTGAAGTTATCTGCTCCAACTACCCCAACTGCTACTGCGACTCCAATGGTTCCTACTATTACTACTACTACTGCTGCACCAAACAAGTCTCGTTCCGGTTCCGGTTCTGGTTCTGGGTCTGGTTCTGGGTCTGGTTCAGGGGCGGTTAATGAGGGTGGTTTGAAAGTTCCTTCTTTTGATTTGGGTTCATTGAAGAAGATTAAGTCAAGACAAAGTTCAACTGGTTCGAATTTGGAGTCTGGTGGAAGTGGAAGTGGAAGTGGAAGTGGAAGTGGTGGCTTGGGATTGTTTAAAGTTTTTTCATTAGGTGGTAAGAAGAAATGAGTTTGATTTTTGAATGCTTGATGCATGATTATGTTATGTTGTGTTGTGTTGTTTTGTTTTGGGTTGTTGGTTTAAGTTTAACGATCATGTCCTGTTTTTTGTTATCAGTATAAGTTTAACGATCATGTCCATTTTTTTGTGCGTTTTTTTTTCTTGAATATGCATTTTTTTGTTAATGTTTTGTTTTGTTTTGTTTGGTATTTTAGATTATTTGTAATCTAGTCATTTTAATTATTATAGGTTATTGAAATTGAAGATTAATGTAATTGAATCATTTACACCCATTGTGAATTAGTTGAAATTGTTTCTGTTGCTTATGATGGTATTGAAAGATTCACTTTGACTATGAGCAAAGATGATTGGATCACAGGCGGTGATCCAATTGGTTTATGTACACTTACATTGCAGGTGATTGTAGACCAAATGTTTTTAGTAAGGTTGTTGAATTAGGTTAGTGTAGACTACTTAGACATTAGTGTTTTCCACCGCAGCTCAGTGGTGGTTGCTTAGATTCAGTGTCCAACTGTCTTAACACCATGTATTTTCCAGGCTGACACAAATTAACACAACTTAACACAACTTAACACAAGTTAACACAAGTTAACACAAGTTAACACAAGTTAACACCTACCTAACTTTGAAATCATGAATTTTAAAAAAACGAAAAGTGCAAGTGCAAGTTCAAGTTCAAATTCAGTTGTTTGTTGGAGAGGAAACATGGAGAGTCACTAGATACCGTTTGTTCTCGATATCTGAAATAACTAAGTTTTAGCAAATCATGGTAATTTCATTTGATACTGATACTATCACATTTTATCAAATAGTTTATGAATTGTACATAAAATACATCTACAATCTATCAAAAACCATAAACAAAAACATATTAAATGAGTATGATAATTTTAAAACCAACCCCATCATCAGAAAACCTCCTCTCTCTTTCAGTGTGATCTCATGTTACATTATCCAAAATCTCACATACCACATTCTCCAAAAGTTTATCCACCACATTCTTTAAGCCCACACCCACCAAGTATCCAGAAATGCAAGTTGAATAAAAGCTAAGGGCAATGAATGGAAACGTTAATAACACCCAAAAATAATGCATTGCGCCAACTGGATAAAATACCACAAACACTCTCTTTCATTGATAACGATTATTTATTTGGATCATATTTGGATATGTGTTTCTTTATCGATAGTTGATATTTAGTACCAACACAAACACGCTTTCAAGTTGTTATTTTGTATCAAGATGCAAGGATGATGGATCAAATAAATCAAATGGGAAAGAGTGGAAAGAGGGAGCCATTGTCTTGAAGCGCTCAAAGAGAAGAGCAATGATGGTGCACGGATGTTGTTGTTGTGTGAAAGGATAGTGGAGTATGTTCGTGATGTGTTAGGCGATTTACTACAAGTTTTATCTCAATTTTTCAAAAATTAATATATTAGGAGTAAGATTTAGTCAGTTAGTTAAACTTAATTTATACAAAGGTTAGTCTTTTTTTCAATAGTTTGAAGGGTATTTATAATCATGAACTTCCAAGAAATTCTCCTTGATTGCTCTCATACTGACGAATCTGGATAACAAATTCTCAGAACCAGCTTTATCATTAGAACCACTCATTCTAGATCCACCAAAAGGTTGTTGACCAACAACTGCACCTGTTGATTTATCATTGATATAGAAATTACCAGCGGAATATCTCAATTTGGATTCACACAATCTGATAAATTCACGGTTGTTTGAAAAAACTGAGCCTGTTAAACCATATTTTGTAGACTTATCAATCGTTTCCAAGATTTCTAATGTTTTGGAATCTTGATAAACATGGATTGTTAATAATGGACCAAAGAATTCAGTGGTCATGAATGGATGTAATGGATTTGAAGTTTCAACAATTGTTGGTTTGATGAAGTAACCTTCTGATTTATTATACTCACCACCTGTTAACAATTGCAATTCAGGATCAGATTCAATTGTATCTATAGCTTGGGAAATCTTATCAAATGATGGTTCATGGATAACAGGACCCATGAATTCATGTAATCCTGCAATTGATGATGTATTTGTTGGAATTATCTCTGAAACTTTACTGATTAACAATTTCTTGAAATCAGGCCAAATTTCAGAATTAACATAAACTCTTGAAGTTGCTGAACATTTTTGTCCTTGATATTCAAATGAACCTCTTAAAGTATTTATAAGTGCATTGTCCAAATTTGCTTCTTTGTCAACTATATGGAAATTTTTACCACCGGTTTCACCAACAATTCTTGGGAAATCTCTATACACACCAGATGCAGTATTTGAAGCAATATCACTCCAAAGTTTACCAAACACTTTAGTTGAACCGGTAAAATGTAATGAATTGAATCTTGAATCTTTTAAAATTTCTTTGGTAACGGATTCAGCATCACCTGGAATGAAATTTATAACACCTTTTGGTAATCCAGCCTCTTGTAAAATTTGCAATATCAGGTAATTTGATAATGTAGCATATGCACTTGGTTTCCAAACAACGGTATTACCCATCAATGCAGGAGCTGTGGTTAAATTGGATGCAATAGCAGTGAAATTGAATGGGGTAACAGCATAGACGAAACCTTCCAATGGTCTATATTCCATTCTGTTCCAAACACCATTGGTTGATTCAGTTGGTTGCTTTTCATAGATCTGTTTTGCAAATTTCACATTGAATCTTAAGAAATCAGCCAATTCACAAATGACATCGATTTCAGCCTGGTACACATTCTTACCTTGTCCCAACATTGTTGCTGCCAAGAGTTTATGTCTGTATTTTGTGGTGATTAAATCAGCAGCTTTAAGGAAAATAGAAGCACGGTCGACAAATGGCATTGACATCCATTTTAATTTTGCAGAGTCTGTTGATTCGATTGCCTTTTGAACCAATTCTGGAGTGGCCTGTGACACTTCAGCTAGGATTTGCTTGTGATTACCTGGATTAACTTGATTTAAAGTTTCACTAGTGAAGAATTCTTCACCGTTAATGATCAACGGTATCTTGGTTGGCGAATCTGTCAATTGGAAAATTTCACTCTTTAATAAGTCCCAGTCGATTTGGTCATTTTTGGAGAATGCTTTGATAGGCTCGTTTTTGATATGAACAGGTGGTGTGAAGATTGCCAATTGGGCATTTGATCTTGTTTGAAATTGAAGTTTGGCTGATCTTAATAAAGATGAGGCAATTGGTGATCTTGCTGAAGATAACGATGATCTTGTAATGGATTGTCTTAACAAACCTGATGATCTTCTAGAAAGCATGATTGGCGGTGAAGGGAATAGGAAATAAATATACTACTTCTAGATTGGTTACCTTTGAATTGAAGTGGATAGTGTTATTTGTTCAAGTTAAGGAACTTTTGCTCTTATATAGTTTTCCAGTTTTCCATAATCCCCACATCCAGCTTCGGCTGCAGATACCTTGCGAGCCGCATCGCTATCCCAATAGGAAGAAACCCACAGCGAGAAGCGGGGACTAAGATCCGCATCTTTTGCCGAGCGATGAGGCTCCGATCTGGCAACTTTGAGCGAGCGGTGAAGTTTCGGGCGATGAGGTCCAAGTGGTGGATGTGGATGTGGATGTGGTGAGCTTGATCCTGTGAAGTTGTGAAGTTGTGATCTACTGGTGGTGTTACTTGAAGACTGTTACGCACATCCCAAGCTTGACACATACACGAATGACAAGGTCAATATCATCCAGAAAATCAAAGCTTCGGATGTCGACAGTCTTGTTGGTTTCTCGACAGAAGACTATCTAATCAGTTCCACAAACCAGCAGAAACCAGAGGATAACCCAAGGAGGACTTTGGTAAGAATTAGCTGATTTTACTGAGTTGTTTGAGCATATACATGAAATATACACAATCATTATCGTGAGCTGGATGGGATGATTGTTAGCGTGAACTCGACAGTACAGTACACCATATTGAGGAACCTACTCTCGTCGACAACTCGGCTTCTTTCCCCAACATTCCAACAATTAAATTAAAAACCAGTAATTCAAAACAACAAAAACCCTTGAACTTTTATATAAAAAAAGCTTCAGATGATCTGATAATTCTTAATAAACAATCTTTCTTCTACTTCTTTCAATTTTACCATGAACGACATCAGAACCAGATCATCAGCTTCGATATCCCCAGATATGACGTTTGATGAAATCTCGGAACAGTCCGAATTGATATCACCATCAACATCAACAAAGAACAGCAACAGACTCTATAAGATCCACGAAGTTCCTGTATGGCAACAGGATAACCATTATATATTATCCGGATATGTATTGGAGACAAACAGTATGAAGAAAAGTTTCAACTCTTTGTTTTATCTGCACAATGAAACCGTCAATGTGCTAACCCATCTACTTCCGGGATTCATAATACCTTTGATATTATTATTCCTAACCCCATTCATGATCAACAACAATAATTTGATAAGTTCGATACCTTCATGGTTGATAACCATACCAATTTATGAAAACACCACCAAGTTTGATAATTTCATATTCTATCTGTTCTTCTTAGGTTTCATAACTTGTTTATCATGCTCTTCGTTTTTCCACCTTTTGAAATCACATTCTTGTAAAGTTGCCGCTGTTGGTTCGCAAATTGACTATGTTGGAATTATCGCACTTATAATAACTTCAATGGTTGGAATAATCTACTATGGCCTGTACGGTGATACCATTGCGATGAAATTCTTCATTGGGTTTGTCTTGGTGTTTGGAACAATTTGTTTATTTATTACATTGATACCGCAATTTAAAGAGCCTGTTTGGAGACCATTCCGTGCTACGATGTTTGTGATATTCGGAACATCTGCAGTGTTTCCAATTGGATATGGGTTATTTGTGTATGGTGTCGATGAAACTTTTAATAGAACCGGTTTGAATTGGGTACTTTTAGAAGGATTGGGGTATTGCTCAGGTGCATTTTTATACGGTGCTAGGTTTCCTGAAAGATTGAGTCCTGGGAAATATGATTATTTTGGTAATTCACACCAGATATTCCATGTTCTTGTTGTGTTAAGTGCATTTTGCCATTTCAAAGGGTTGATTGAGTCGTATATGTATGCTCATGAAAACTTGATGCCATGATCAACAAATAAAGACTCAATTTTTTTCTACGTAACTAATAATAATAGCCTTGCAAACTCAACTCAGGAAAGTCCTAAAATTAATGCAAAATGGTGTAATATCATCCAAAGTGTATAGATAGGTATCTTATAGTTTTAATATATATATATATGTACATATTTACAAGGGGTCAAGTGTGATATCACTCTCTTCTTAAGAATGAAGCATATGCATCATTGGAAATGGAAACACTACCAATGGATCTTAAACTCTTCTTACCTTCCTTTTGTCTACTTAACAACTTCTTTCTTCTTGAGATAT
>JAJMFV010000032.1:0-23448 GCA_030568425.1 Ambrosiozyma llanquihuensis | reverse complement strand
TGAGCATGTATGAACAACATGGTGGTGCTGGGAATAGTCGAGTTCCTTCGAATGTTTCTCACAATCAGGTTGCCGCTAATAATTTATCAAGATCGAGCCCTAGCAAAGCGAAATACTCACCTTTGGATTTGCATAATATCAATTCACTTGATTCAGCTGATACAAGCACTGATCGAACCGATCATCATCATTTGTTTGTAGCAAAAAATCCAAAGAGAAGAAATTTCACAACTGGACTGATAACGGCATCATCGAGGAGAACTTTGTCTTATGAACAAAATGAATTACTCAATGAACTCAAAAAAAAGTAATATATAGCCCTTTTCTTAATACACTTTTGATATGAAACGAAGCCTCTAACATTAACGATGTAAAATAAAACAATTTAGAAATTTAGTTGATTGTGCTCCAATGAATTACATGTATAGCATCTGTATGTCGCAATGAAATTGGAGCGTAAACATATATTTATGTATGTAGGTAAATATTTCAAATTCTCATAAATCACCCCCTTCCTCTTCTTCTGGAACCACAAAAGCACCAGCTAAAAATAAAGCAGGCTCATCAATATTATGATGTTGGTAACTTAGGACACCAACACCACCGGCATCTAGCATATATTTCGGATTACAAGAGAGTGGGTAATCAACCCATCTTGCAGCAAAACACCTTAAAATATGACCATGAGCAATAACAACCACATCACAAGGCTCGTTTCTTTCCAATGCAGCTTTATGAATAACTCTGATTCTTGCTATCAACGCATCAACTCTTTCCGTAACCTGTTTATGGTCTTCACCATTTTCACAACCAAACTCCCAAATGTTCCAGTCATCGCTATTCAAACCGTGGGATTTTCTCAAATCTTTGATTTGTGAAGTGAGCAAACCTTCATAGTCACCATATTCCCACTCTCTGATATTTTCTTCTACTGAATAACCAATGGCTTTCTTTTCCTTTTCAGGCAATGACTCCAATAATAGGTCCTTTGTCTGAATGGCTCTTTTTCTAGGTGATGTGATTATCAGCTTCAGATTTTCAGGATGGATCAAATTCGTAGCACCGTATCCAATCAATGCCTTACCTGTTGCTCTCATCTGCTTCACTCCAAAAGGAGTCAATTCTAGATCGGTAACTGATGTGTATTGTCCTGATTTGGACCATTCTGTTTGTCTGTATATGGCACGTTAAGTGTTATTTAATGTCAGTAACGATAATCAATGAGGAATAGATATATATAGGACTTGAGCAGAAACATCAGGGATGCGCCCAGTGGAAGAACATACCCGTGACGGACAAATATACAACGTGGAGTATGTTTCTTGATACCCATCTTTGAACCTAACTTTTGTGGATGATAGTACTGAAATTAAATTCCATTACAATAAATCTTCTTAAGAGATCAAATGAAGAATACGATTGAGGTTTTATCAGTGGTTTAGAACACTGGAATGCAACCCAACACCTTCCTGCATGAGTGGAGAAACTGTAGTTTCCGGAGATCTGTGGATTCAGCAAGCAGAATTCGCTTCCCCGTGTGAGCACTTCGAGAATCACGGAAGCTTCCACCCAAAACAATGTATAGCACTACACCCTGTAACTGTGATTTAATGTGTAGATAAGGATATTCAAAGTCAGATCTAGAATTTTTGGTTGATTCAGTCAGTCAGACTACTGATATTATTGTCAGTAATGTATTTTCCGACAGCAAATAAAAAAAGAGTTAAAAACAAAAAAAGAAGGGGTCAACTGGGAATTGAACCCAGGGCCTCCTGCACCCAAAGCAGGAATCATACCACTAGACCATTAACCCTTTCATGTGGAGTAAAACCCCATGGTTATTTAAGAGATATGTAGTATGTGTTTCAGATTTTTTTTTTGGACGTATTTATTGCTCTAACGGGACAGGAAGATGTTCAATTCGGTTCCAAAGTAGCCCAGACTGATCGTCTTTCATTTTAGAGATCTGACACCCTCAAAAAAACTTCAAATTCAATATTTGCAACATGGCAAATTTTTACAAATAGTAACTTGTCTATGATTATAATAATTTATTCCCAAGTTTAGAAAGCTGTATTTGATTTCTTTTATATTTACGAAACTTGAGATAAATGAGTTGCAGTAGTGATGATATAAGACTGTGTCATATATAGTAGTTTCCACGAGCTGTATCCACTGATCTTTCCGAAGGCGCAAATGGCCAAAGATCCAAGCATCATTGCTCTTATTTTGTAAAGCATTTTCATCAGTTATGATATCAGACTTAGGATATAAATGGAGAATTTTGTCTCGTGAGTGTATCTGTGCTATAGGATATCTTGTATATGTTTGTATACTTAGGTGATCTGATTCTGTGTCTCGCTAGAGACAGGTTTGTGTCAACGGGTCTATCGTGGCAGGCAATGGACGATGGTCAGAGTTCATTGTTCTTGTTCAGGGAACTGTCTTCTCCTGATATACAGGCAGTTAACCAAGATGGGCCTTGTTACAATAAAAACACTAGATATATATTAATCTAGATGATAACGGTTGACTGGTGTAGTTCGTTGGAATCTAGAGTGGACTACGTAAATAGAAAAAAAAATATGTAAAGATGATAAAATAATCTCGTGAACCTCCTGGGACTGACACACCCACCGGGTTCCACGATATATACTAAGAATTGGTTGATGTTATGAAGCAGCCAGGCGTTGGAAATCAACAAAGCATTGTTCCGAGACAGCAACATGTCTTGATGAAAGTTGCCAATGTTGGTGTTTGAAACTGGATTGTAAACTCAGAGATCTTCGAGCTTCCTGTGTCGATAATTAAAGAGCCATTTCTTTGTACAAATGTAGTAAAATAATATCCAGCATATTAAAAAACGAGAAGGATAACTCGAATAAATCAACTCGGCAAGATAATCACCAAGAAGATTATTAAAAAGGATGTTTTACAAATTGTGCTATGCGACCGTTTAATAATTCAAATTCCATATGCCACTTGAATATTCAAGCATTACAGAACAAAAGAACTCTGCCTGAATATTTTGATAACTGAACTACCCTAGATATACTACCAACTATTTAACTTAATAACTTCCTAAATACATTATCATATATAATTATTCATCAAAATCAAAACAATACAAAGTATACACCTTTGATCGATCATATCGCATAACTCTTTCTGCGATTGCAATATCTTACCCAGCCTTACTTCATTTCTAACTTCATGGATCACCATACCCCTGCCTCAACTTATGCTGGATTAGTTTTAATTGAAGCAGATGCATCTAAAATGAAGCATAAGCGGGATAAGATATAGCAATCGGAGAGAATGTTCTTGTGTACCATAAGCCCGATTGCGAAGGTAGAGAAAGGGGAACATACAGAAGCCCTTAACTGTGAATGAAAGAAACTGAGAGCGGTCTAGGGTTTTCAAGTAACCATTGTTTATTTCTTCTGGAATTGACGAGCCTCTTCAATGCTGTTGAGGAGGAAATTGTAGCTTAGACAATGCTCGAACGGGAGAGATAGATATTTCATTGGCAAAACGTATAATCCACGCAGATCAAAACTTTGTGAGACGAAGAGGAAGACAGTCTAGAAACGTCTGTAAATTTCCTGAAGGTGTTATTATACCAGACGCCGTAAAGGTGGCTGACACTCTTTGAAGCAAATCCGAGTATGTTAGTGGTGGAACAGCATTAGCTTTTATCCGACCTAGGATATAATTGGAGTTTGGTTCTCACGTGTATCTGTGTGTCGGAGAAAATCCTCTATATGTATATGCGAAGGTTATCTGATTCTGTGCTTCATTAGAGACGGATTGTGTTGACGGAGCCATCAACGCAGGCGTATAAATGATTGTCAGAGTACCATTGATCTTGTTAAGTGAAGAGTCTATACCAGTACAGGCAATTTGCCGAGATTAACGTTATTATAACAACTACAATAAGTATATGTCCAAACTAGACGATATCGGTTGATGAGCGTAGTTGGTTATTCTTCTAGGATAACCTATATAGATAAAGATAAAACATGTTGAGGATGATAAACATTGCGTACCAACACTCCTCTGGCAGCTGCAGGAGGCGAACAAAAAATGCTTTTTTCAATAACGTAGTAGAAACTGAACTCTAAAGTAAGAGAGGTAGCTTACAAACACACCCTCTACTTCTCCTATACAGAAAAATTAAGATGCAAAGGAGAAAAGTAGTTATATGTGCCACTAAAACTCCTGCGTGGAAAGAAAAGACATAGAGGATGATTATTCTAAGTTGCGCTATGTTTCACTTCACCTTGCTAAATTCATATAAGTTTCCTTCCGGGATTACCAAAGATCAACACCATCAGCAATACTGCGATTGAAGTTGTGGATCAAGAAAAAACACCTGGTGATATAAATCTGAATATTCATCGTGGACATCACGAGAGTGAGAGTTCTTAACATTTCTTGAACATGCACCAAATTTCTCAGTAGCTTTCGAATGAATTGGTGGATGATGACAAAATTGTACACCTAGTTTGCTACTCGACGTGCAGTTTCAAATGTGATGCAATATACCTCCATTATCAGACGGCAAAACCCTATCATGCTATGCGTTAAGCTACGAACTCAGTGCCACTGAAGATGAAGGAGTTTTCTACATTTAGTTTTAGAAATGAGTTCCTATAAGTATGACGGAAATTGGGACTGTTCATCTCAATTTCTCAATATGTAGTTGTTCAGAAAGTGCAGTAACTTTCTAATGTGCTCCAAATAGATGTTTATCTTTGTGCCAGAATTATGGTCTGAAGCTACAGCAGCATAATATTTCCTTTTGAGAGCACGGTTAGTTCTGCTTTTCAACTCGAGGTAGAATTGAACTCACAGTTTATTTTCTAATATGATAATTTTATGTGGCTAAAAATCTTAGGGTACATCAATGGAAAATGGTTCATTTCTCAAGTGTGGGAATATTTCACCTATAACATTGATTGGTAAAGCCTGAAACTCACAAACAGGAAGACTATTCCATGGCTTGAGCTGTTTGAAGTTGAAGATAATCGTTAGATCTTTGGTGGCACTAGTATCACTGTTGATCAGCACGGTTGAGATACATCGTAGACTATAGGTATTCTCATTATTAGAGATTTGCAAGTTTTTGAATCGAGCGTCCAGTTCACCATTAGATCTCGATCTAGAACTGCAGCTTTCTTTAGACTTTGTTTTGAAAATAATTGCTTGATTCAGAAAGTGTTGATTGATACTTCTAACTTGGTATTCCATTGACTGAATGAGTAACTCTGGACTTTCATTATGATATAAGTAGTGAAGTTACTGCAGCCTTCCTGAATCTTGATTGTCATGCTGAGATTGACCGGTGCGGTTTGGTAACGCACTAGCCGTGAACCTTCACAACCGTGGGGCTGACATATATATTTTCTTCAGTGGTCAAATTGCTCTCTCCAAACAAAGGTCGCTATGTTATCCCATAAATGATATGACTATACAACAAAACCACCATAACTTTGCTTCAAATACCTTAACTATTGATGGAGCAAAAAAAAATGAAAATTGGTTGGTGCATACGGGGTTTGAACCCGTGACCATCGCGTTGCTGAATGAAACGATGCGTGGAGTAAGTATACTCGCAAAATACGACTATAAGCACGATGCTCTTGACCTCTGAGCTAATGCACCAAATATTTCAGTCGATCGACGTTTTTTTGTGACTGGCTGGAAACATGTAAATTTGATCGCCCGAAAATAAAATGCGTATTTCGACGTGTCTGGTCCACAACTTGCCCAAAAAGAATTTTTTTTTCACCCATAGTGCAACTTATAAAGTACCATGCAATTTTACTCCACATGAAAGGGTTAATGGTCTAGTGGTATGATTCCTGCTTTGGGTGCAGGAGGCCCTGGGTTCAATTCCCAGTTGACCCCTTCTTTTTTGCCAATTTGATATTGATCAATATCTTTACCAGCTTGTTAACACAATGGAATCAATGATTGAAAGAAATATGCTCTTTTTTTTGTTCGTATCCACTTTGGAAGGTGTGTGAAAGATACAGGTGCGGGTTAGCCAAAGTACGCTACCTCTCGATCGAGTTGGTCAACACGATCAATGTTGAAAGCACCAATATCCACAAGGCATGAAGCAAATCATCCAAAGCTTAAATTGAACTGAGCAAGTGATTTTCTCATATGAGAAGATAATTGAAGTGTTTTCCAACCCAATTACATGCTGAAAAATTGAAGCTTACTCTCCTTTACTCTAAAATATAATGTAACTTAAGTTCGATTGAGTTGGAGTGCACAATGATGCAGCTAACAATAGCTCAGATAACCCATTGGATCCTGAAGTGATTCAATCTGCAATACTCATGCTCAAACAATAACTTGCAAGGTTTACATTGACTGATTCAACTTGAGTCAGGTTTAATGGAAGATTGAGATCTCAAGATTGGAAACTCAACGGTTTACGTGGTTTGCGGCTCAAAAAAGAAAGAGCAAATTTTTGGCTTAACATCGAAGTTGGTATCAGTTTGACGAAACTAACGATCCGAAGAACACAATATGAGCGCAGTTCTGTTGGATTATGAGTCTGGCGAACAATAGAATGAATCCGGTGATAAGGGAAACAAAAATCTCAGACAATGAAGAAGAGCCAACGTCTCAGGTCTCGAACACAAACAACAATCAAGCAACTCCAACAATAAAACCCGTTTCATCAACATCACAACGACCAACACCATCTTTTAGACAACCACAACCGGGAAGACTTCAACCTCCATCACATAACAATGCCGTCTTTCCATCGTTGAATTCACCACAGAGAATTGCTTCTACATCTACATCTAGTCCGTCCTCATCTTCAATCGCAAGACACAAAGTGTCATTGAAACCAGGCCATTCGGCGATGGACTGGGAAACTCTTAAATCGAAAAAGGACCTACGAAAGATTGACCCATCGTCGTTCCCACTTCGTGTTTCCAAGGAAGAACTCAAATTGCATAGATCCAAGTTTGACTGCTGGATCTGTCTTGGTAAGAAAGTTTACAATATCACCGACTATCTGAACTATCATCCTGGCGGTGTTGAGATTTTGGTGAAGTATTCTGGTATCGATGCTACATTGGTGTTCAACAAGTATCACAGATGGGTTAACTATGAACGTATTCTTGATGCTTGCTTTATTGGGTTTCTAGTGTAACAATAAATATGAGATATGATATATATGACAAATTAATAATTGAGGGTAAATCAACTAACTTGATGCAAAATTAATGAATTGGAAAGACAACATTGTATATAGCCAGTCTTGGATATCCAATTACTGCCATGCTCCGGTACTCTCCTTACTCCAAAATCCAACTTTTTTCTCTTTCATCTCCACTATCATCGATTGCCATCTTACCAGATCCTTCTCATAATGTTTTAGTTTTGATAGAGTTAATACTTTGTTCAAACCCCAAACGAGTGTTTTTAAAGACCCTCCGTTAATTCGAATGGATTCATCAAAGATCAGATCAATCAATCTTGTTCTCATTTCTCTCAATCTGACGTATTTCTTATACTTGATATGCATGGTGGACTCAGTAACAATGGCCAAGATCTCAAGCACTTTCAACTGATTCAACTTCACAGTGAACTCAAAGTTAGGATTTTTGATGATGCCAATCATCATTGAATGAATGAGTATGACTGGGATTTGTTTATTGTAATCATGATAATATTTTTTCAATATATATTCAATACAACCAATATCATTTTCTTGTGAAATCAAACTCTCAACCATCGATGCCCTTGCATTCAACCCAAAGGTAAAACTCATATATTCTAACTTCTCATCATATGAGATATATACAGCCAATGGATTTTCATCTTTTGAACTTTGATATCTGCTGTGTGTTAATCCTCGGAAATGAGATCTGAGCTCCGAAGAGATTTCCAAAGTGGGGTCATATTTTGTACTGTCCAGAAGAACATCATTATGAAATATATCTTTACTATCAAATATTGAGTCAATCATTGAGTTTAGTTCGACATCAGACACTTCTGTCTCTGGCTCTGCGTTTAACTTATTCGTGAGAGATATAAAGTCATCGGACAGTGAGTCTCTCTTGATGTTAGTTCTATTGATGTTTACATCATCAAGTATATCATGCAAATAATCAAAGTAGCCAATGTCGATAGGATATGAAACGTTATGATTGGAACTTTGATCAAACTGATCACTGGAAGACGTATCATGTTTTGGGAAGTATTCAATCAAGTATGATAAGATGAAAAAATTCAAAATAACATTATCGGAATCCACTCTGCGGTTGAAATCTAACTTATGAGCTTTGGAATCATCGCATATCTTTTCTAATCTAGACCTAAGGATGCTCTTGATCAAGTTTTCATTTTTGCAACCAAATAAAGTGGAGCCAACATAATGAAGAGCACCCTTATCTTTCAATCTGATGCCTGATTTATAAACCAGGTCATCTTTTGAAGTCACCGTTGAAGTATCAAGAAAGGAGTTATAGACATCCATGAGCTGATCAAACTGAGGTGATTTAGTTGAGATATTGAATTCATCCATCCATAAGATGAATAATCCTAAGAAGTTACCTTTCTTCAAATATGCTTGTGGTGACAGTACAAGAGAGAACAGACTAGTGAGTGCAGCTTTGGGATTGGTACCTTCGAAAAATCTTTCACTTTGTGCTCCTTTTCTCAAAAGATATGCACAGGTTCTTTGGTTATAATCGCTGATACCTGATGGTGATATACTTGACCATATTTCTATTAATTCGAATAGATGAAGGAAACCCAAGCTCCTTGATGGAGGAGTCTTGGAGATAAGTTTCAAGAAATCATTAGTTAGACCGTCAGCTTCTTTAGGGTCTTTCAATTGAGCAAATACCTTTTTCAATATAGGGGTAATAGAGCCAAGTTTTATATTTTTCGAGATTTGAAAAGTAATAAGATCTTTCAAAGCTCTAGCCTTCTGTCTCGGATTAAGTTTGGCAAATACTTTATCGTTGAATATCATTCCATAACTCAGCTGGCCACAGAAGTAATTAATCACTATGGGATCAAAATTTGTACAACACTCTGAGTAAGCCTTTAACAATTTCTGTGAAAACTTGACCATCGAGTTATCGAGATAAGATATAATTATGATAAAATCTGCCGAATGTATAGGAAATAGAGAGCGAAAGGGTGTTTTATAATCAGTGTATAGATGCGAGTAAAATATCTCTTGTAGAAATATTTCAAGTCTCTCGAGGGACATGTTATTATCGATATTATTTTCTTGTGATGCAGTAGATTGTTCTCCATAATCTGATTCTGTGATCTTGAGAAATTCTTGAATAGCTTGTCCGAAGAATCCGTTATGGCGTAGTAGCCGATCATTTCCTAAGTTGTTCATCAATTTGATAAAAAGCTTGACCTGTACCACTGGTGATTTTTCAACCTGCTTCAATTTGTCTATCATCACCAAAGTTTCCATTCCACAGACATCCAAATCAGAGTAGTCAATTTCAGTCTTTGTAAATTGGATGATTGATTCAGCATTCTCAAAGTATTCCTTTTCCAGTTCGATCAATTTCGAATGTAAGTAGCCGATTTTTCTAGATGAATAATTACAATTTCTAATGGGATCTAATTGATCTAGTATCATTGAGTTTGGAAACTGTTCATAGAGATGCAATAAGAATTTTGTTCTTGCAATTGAAGAATTTTGAAGTGTTGGATGTGTAGATAGCAAATCATTGAGTTTCTCTACAAGTGCATTTAAATGTAGGTTTGAACGAGCTATAAGAACTGCTGCATTGTGGTACCATTGGAAAGATATTAAGTCTGAGATATCTTTACCCTCATCAAGTGATAATTTCTCTTTGATTTTGTAACGTAGTAAGATTTTTATAGGAGAATAGGGTATTTTGTCAAATTTGGCGACGGAGCAAGCACTGGGTGTATTGGGTGATACATTGATATTGAAACTTGTCTTAGGATTGGAGAGGAAATTCATATCTTTTTCACTCAACAAACTGATAGATTCAACTGTTTTCACATTCAATAATCTTTTTCGAATGTCAATATTCGAGTTATAAATTTGTCGTAATGAATGAGAATTTTGAGTTTGATCTATACCTGCGTGGTTTGGATGAGCATCTTCCTTAGGTTCTTGGGAGACAATGAAGTTTTCCATCCTGAGAAGGTTGTCGTTCACAAAACTTTTGAGTTTTCTGGATAGTAGTGTCTCGTTGGGTTCTTCATATGTTATTTCATCTGTTGTACTGGGTGGTTGGTCAATGTTACTTGGTGCTGGACTATTGGGTGTCTTGTGCGAAGAGTAATTAAGAGCATATACCGTATGAATCAATTTCAATTTGTTTGCAGAGTGTCTGTTTGTTCGCAATGACCTAAAGCACAAGATGTTTGCCCTCTGCAATGTCAGCATCTATGATTACTACCTTCAAGGGTGCAAATTGAAGCTCCAATTGATGAGATCAAGTTGGTATGCCACAGATTTAGACAGAAAGTCTCATATGTTTCAATTGGCCTTAGCGATAGCAGAGCGGTGAAATGAGGGGAAGGAATGAGGGGCTCTTCTTCTCCAGCGCGCTCACGTGACTCGCAAATGATTATTCGTCGACTTTCTCCCAATAACTTACTTTTACACACCACATTTACTAAACGGATCAAGTTTTCTTGAATGTTTTTTAAAAACTATAGGAAATAAACAAAACTAACATAAACGACGAAATCTAACTACTTCTTTTGTCCTTGAGCAGCAACGGCAGCGGCACCGGCAGCAGCAGCTTCTGGGTCCAAGTAGTAAGATGGCTTGATTGGTTTTAAGGAATCATCTAATTCGTAAACTAATGGAATACCGGTTGGAATGTTCAAGCCAGCAATTTCAGCATCAGAGATACCGTCCAAGTGCTTGACTAAAGCTCTCAATGAGTTACCGTGAGCAGCAACCAAGACGGTCTTACCAGATAGTAATTCTTTGGCAATGGTGTCTTGCCAGTATGGTAATAGTCTATCAATGACCAAAGCCAAGGATTCAGTCTTTGGTAAAACGTTTGGATCAACATCTTGGTATCTTTCTTCACCGAATTGGGAGAACTCGGAATCGTCTTCAATTGGTGGAGGTGGAACATCGAATGATCTTCTCCATGTCTTGAATTGTTCAGCACCATATTCAGCCAAAGTGGCAGCCTTATCCTTACCTTGTAAAGCACCATAATGTCTCTCGTTCAATCTCCAGGATCTTTCAACAGGAATAAATAGTCTGTCAGCCTTGTCTAAAGCGATGTTTGCGGTTTGGATAGCTCTGCTCAATTTTGATGTGAACAAGATATCTGGATGTAAACCAGATTCTTTCAATAATTCACCAGCTCTAGCAGCTTCCTTTTCACCAGTGGCAGATAACTTGACATCAACCCAACCGGTGAACAAGTTCTTTTCGTTCCATTCGGATTGACCGTGTCTGACTAAGATTAATTTATGAACCATTTTTAATTTTGTAATTGTGAGTGTAATTGACTTGGGGTGAGGAACAAGTACAATTGAGGTGGGTAATGGAAAGAAAGAAGCCAACAGGGTGTCAATAAATAGGAAGAAGAGACGATGAGACTGGGAGAGTGTCCAGGAATTGGAATTGGAATTGGCTGACCCGCACTTCAGGCAGCGCACTGTTTTGCTCCGGAGGGCCTGACTCGCCGGGAATCACCTGCTCGACCGACCAGTGGCTCACTGGTGGCCCACCAAACTGGAGATGGACACTCGATGTACCTGCTGTAGGGTGGGGTGACAGGCTCTGGTGTTTTGACAGATTGCATACTGTAGATCGGTATAGAGAAAACCATATCTCTATCCTCGATTTATGCTTGTATCACCACAAGAGAAGGGGTCACCAAGTTGAATGAAGTCCTTCTGCCTCCCGAGATCAGTGAAAAACACCCCGGGTTTTTCAGACTGAAAGATCCGATCCACATTTTTGTGTGGAGAAGTCAAGTTTCAACCCAAAGACTGTTGCATACACATATGTATTGATATCAAGAAATCAACTTTCAGTGAAAATAGACCTGAATTAGTATCTCTCAGATATATATATATACAGTTGAGTCTGCCAAAATTGCATATTACAAGTGATGAGTTTTTGTCGGCAGCCTTTCTCTTGGAGATAAATTCGTGGTGGGTGAAAGTGGCTAATCCTTGGTATATGATTTCCAAAGAAGCAGCATATTCCAATAAACTGTGATTTATTCTCAATAGACCATGAACTGAATAAGTTTTGAAATCAAAATCGCCCATATCTTCAAATGGAACTCTGAAACTGAGCAAGAAAGAATCAAACTTGTCCTTGAACTGACAATTTGAACCGGCTGGCCGACAGACGTGAAAGATTTGTACCCTACAAATCACCTGCCAAGAGCCCACAAAACAACAATGTAACTCTTGATGGTAATGTCATTTTTGGCAGATAATCTGTTCAGAGGTGTGAGCCAACCAGCCCATTCACCACAGCCTCAGTGACGAGAGATGGCATCCACACACGGAATACTCCAGATCCTGTCTGCAATAATTGAATACAGCTGGATATTGGATAAATATAGCTCATAAATTTACCAGATTAATCGTTGATCTTGAAATCGTTACAATTTGGGCATTTTTTGAGCAGAATTATACTGAATGAATAAATTGCTCACCTTTTCGTCCCACCGCAGGTGACAACGTCCAAAATAAAACTTCGTGGGTCATCAGTGTAATGAAGTATCATTTGAAAGTGATTCGTTGAGTAAATCAGACCCCTCACCTTATGTCAACGGTCTTTTCGTTTTGTAGAACCCTTTGTTTAGAGCAAGCTGTATATACAAGCTCCGAAGTGCAAGAGTAGCGGAGAAAATCTGCCGCTTTGTCTGTCGCACACGTATCGGTCTTAGTGCCATTTCTGTATAAATCGTTTAGACTTAATCAATTAACTCTACATATCTCTATATATTACCAGCCAACAGCTTTCAGACATGTCATTACCTCTCAATAAATTTTCTTTTATTCTATGCCGATCACTATCCTATTTTACTATTTTCCATTCTTTGTGGCTATTGCAACCTTTCACTCAAGATATACGTTGGATAAGCATTGATAATTTGCTCCGATATCAAGGACAAAGATGAAATTATTATCAGAAAGCGTATTATTCCATTTACTGGCCTTTCTAGTGCTCACTGTAGACTCCTCCGTTATCCCTGACATCTCACAAACATCGTTCGATGGTTCTCCAAAGGATCTACTCCATTTTGAGGATACTCCAGTACGTTGCACTCATATTTTCACCTAGATTTACCGCTTCCAAAAATACTAACCTATTCAACTTTGAAAATTACTTTAGAACATCATCTATCTCGATTCACAGCTAGATAAAGTTTACTTCTCTTACAACAATGGTGATAGTTGGGACCATACACCTCAATTTGAGGACATACACAATATTCAAAGAGTAATGAAACATCCATACGATGACACCAGAGCTTATATTTTAACTGACGAGAAAATTCATTATTCAACCAGAGATTCAGGATTTACTTGGAGACAATTCTCAACCCCAGAGAACTTTATTGGTGATATAGGTGTTACAGAACGGAAAGTCACAGACTCTCCATTTTTGTTCAACTCTGAAAATCCAAACCACGTCATATTCGGCGGTAATTGTGTTAACTGGCATTCTTCAAACGAACAAGTTTGCAGTAAACAATTTTACTTCTCTGATGATGGCTTGTACTCTTATTCCCAGCTGACTGAAGCCCATTCATGTTTGTTTGCCAATTCTGCAATCGATTTACAAATATTATCTCCAGGAAAAGATATCGTCTGTGTCGTTGATTCAGAAAATGGCTCATCTTCACTCAAATCATACAACTTTTTCTCATCCTCCAGTGACGAGTTTGTGATTCCATCAAAAGAAGGCACTGCTACTGAGATTGAATTTATAAGCTCCACGAACATCTCTAATGAATTACCAGGTGTTTCACGTGAAATACTTTTAGAGCGAGATGAAGATGAAGAGGACGATGAAGATCAGGATGATTCAGGGAACTCTGACGAGGAAGAAGGAGCACCTGAAGATGCAGGTAAAGGCAAAGGTAATGGTGAAATACAAACGTCAGTTTACACCTTCCGTGGAAAGATTACAAACTACATCTATTTGGAGAAGAAAGCAAATGACAACTCAGAAGATGAGACATTATTAGCACTAACCAACCAACATGAAGTTTTTGTCACTCACAATCAAGGCTCATCTTGGGAAGAAGTTGCACCAGACAGAGAGTTTTTAGGTATTTATCCAAACAAGTTTTTCCCTGACCACGTCTACCTACTTGCTACTCATGATAGGATTGTTTACTCAACCGATAGAGCTGATAATTGGAAGTCTTTCAGAACCCCCTGTGAGCCTATTTTAGGTGTGGACCCATTGCATTTCCATCCAGAAAGACCAAACTGGTTGATTTACATAGGCCAAGAAGGTTGTGAAGATGCATTTTCTGAAGCATGTAGAACAGTTGCTTATTCAACTGTTTCATATGGAAAGAGATGGAGGAAAATTCAACAAAACATCAAAACCTGTCAATTTTTAGGTGGGCTAAATAACAATGCATTCATGAAATTGATTGTCTGCGAAAAGGAAGCTAACAAAGCCACTGATTTTAAGAGTAACTTGATCATCTCAAATGACTACTTCATTGAAGACACCCGTACGATGCTGGAAGATGTTATTGGTTTCGTTCAAGTTGACAAATTCTTGGTAGCTGCCACCTCCATTCATGCAGACGAGCTAAGGGCCCATGTGTCGATTGATGGGACTACTTGGAACGATGCATTATTTCCATCCAACTTCCATGTTGACAAGCAACAAGCTTTCACAACTCTTTCTGGATCAACTGGGGCAGTATACTTGCATGTTACAACAAATCCAAGAGCTAATACCGAGTTTGGCTCACTACTGAAATCGAATGGTGCTGGCCAATCTTATGTCTTATCATTAGATTACGTCAATAGAGATCAAAATGGTTATGTCGATTTTGAACAAATGTTAGGTCTTGAAGGTGTTATTGTAGTAAACACTGTGTCAAATGCAAAGGATGCAAAGAGAGGTTCAAGGAAAATTCTAAAAACCATGATCACTCACAATGACGGTGCACAATGGTCTCTGATTTCTCCACCATTCTTGGATTCCAACGGTGATAAGTTTGCATGTTCCGGTCAATCGATAGAGAAATGTGCTTTACATTTACATGGATACACAGAAAGACAGGACTACAGGGACACTTTCTCATCGCAGAGTGCTGTGGGTATGATGATTGGTATTGGTAATGTTGGCGAATCCCTTGGAAACTACTACGATGGTAATACATACTTAACAAGAGATGGCGGTATAACCTGGAAAGAGGTCAAAAAGGGTGTGTACATGTGGGAGTATGGTGATCAGGGTTCCATTATTGTTTTGGTTAACGGTAAGGACAACACTAACTTTTTTTCATATTCTGTCGACCAAGGTGGTAGTTGGAAGGACTTCAAGTTTACCGATGAACAAGTTACAGTGGAAGATATTTCCACTGTTCCAAGTGATAACTCTTTGAAATTCCTATTGTTCACAAGGGTTCCCTTAGCCAGAGGCGACAAGACTAGAGTTTACCAGATCGATTTTTCGCAATTATTGCCTAACAACTGTAACCTGGACCTACAGCATCCCGACGTTGATGATTTTGAACTATGGTCTCCTAAACATCCATTCCAAAGCGATAATTGTTTGTTTGGCCATGAAGTTCAATACTATAGAAAAGTCCCAGGTAAATTTTGCCGTGTGGGAAAGAAAGTTACCAATCCATATAAGATTGTTAGAAACTGTGCCTGTACAAGACAGGATTACGAGTGTGATTTCAACTACTACAATGATATGTCGGGCCTATGCAGATTGGTTCCAGGTTCTAAACAGCCAGACCACTCTGAAATTTGCTCTGGTGAAAACTCTCCAATTGAATACTTTGAGCCAACTGGTTACAGAAAAATTGAACTTTCGTCTTGTGAAGGTGGCCAGGAGTTTGATAAGAGCAGCTTCCCTGTTCCTTGTAAGGGAAAAGAGGAAGAATTTTTCAAAGAACACCCAGGTATGGGTTGGTTTGGGATCATATCAATCTGGTCTATATGTATTGGTTCTATAGCCTTTTTTGGTAAGTTTGCACACAAGATGTATCAAAATCGATATGGTGAGATCAGGCTTGATGACGGTGGAAATTTCACAATGATTGAGAATGAAGGTGACATTCTTCAGCAGTTAAGATCGTTCAGTTTTCAGTCCGGGATCATATCAGTTGCTAGTTTGTCACAGGCAATCAAGTTTGTAGTTGTTAAAGTGAAAGACTTGCGCCAGAAGATTAAAACTAGACTTACAGGAAGATACCAAACTGTTGACGCATACATAGTTACCGATGAGGATGCAAGTATATTTTCCCGAGAGCAAGAGCAGCTGGAAAGCTCAGAAGGTGCTGAGAGTAGTTTCCATGATGATCCATGATCAATGGTCAGCAAGTAGTACCTGGGTGCCAGTCAGAACTTATCGTTGGTGACTCTTTACGCTGTCCTTCGAGAGTTTAAATTAATCTCACTTCAAGCTAACGCAAGCCTTTTTTACAATCACGCAAACAACTAATTGATTAATATAAAAGTAAACAATAATAATCAAGAGTGCAACACTGTTCTCTATTGTAGTTTAGTCTTCTTAGAAGGAGGCTGACCATCGTCATCATCATCACTCAAATCAAGTTCAGCTTCGCTAGAATCAGCATCTTCATCCTCTTCATTCTCACCAAGTCCAGGAGCAGCCACAGTATAGTAGTCGACAGCTAGCGGGAAAACATCCTGTGATATAAGTTCAGCAAAATCAGAACCGTTTCTAAACTCCTTACCTTCTTTGAGCCCCGTCCATGCGAAGAACGCAAAGAATGATTTCATACCAACTCTGTAATTTTTCTTTTCATCTGCAGTTAGCTTACGACCCTTTGCATTAGTTTTGATCATTTTTGGGCTGATTTTATTGAATTCAGAAGGCCAATTCAAATCAACTGGCTTGGAAACCAGTCTCTCAACGCCTGTTTCTGGATCCATCTCACGTTTAAAATATTTAACCACTTCTTGATTCTCAATCTCACTATTCGGTGATTCAAATTTGAAGGTTATAGCAAAGGATTTGATATCCTCATTTTCACCTTCATCATCAACCATATCCTCAACGAATATTTCTTTGATGAATTCTAGGTATTTCATATCTTCAGTTCTGATATACTCTTGAAAGTCTTCATGCTCAGCCAAGACAATGTACCAAAATTTGGGTATTTGAAGTAAAAGATCACGTCTTTTGGAATAAACAGGCTGGGTTTTTTGGATTCTGAATTTAGCAACTTCATTGTCAATTGCATGTATATCTTCTTCGATACTGGCTAAGTCTGTTAGCACATCTTCAAGAGTAGGACTATGGAGAAAAGTGTTACTGTAAGTTAGTATATGTGTTTTTTTCAGTTTCCATCCAGAGGAAATTGATTAACCATAGTAAAACATACTCTTTAGTTATATTTAGCTTTTCTTCGGTCATTATGTATTAATTGATGTATGTATGCCTGCTTTGAAAACTGCTATCTCAGGAGATCATATACTTAGTTTAGTTAAGTTGAAAAATATAACATTAGCAGCGCTTGCTGTCAGGGCTGCGGCGCTCAATATTCTTCTAATGCACTTCCTTCCAGATGCTTTACATGGGATCACTTATATTATCAGAAGGAAATCAATTCTCTAACAAATCTGATAACTTTGATTGGGATGGTGAATGATATAAAGAGATATTATTTATGGCCCATAACAGAAGGGACGACTAAACTTCAGGTATATACGGTATAAAACAAAACAAAAGTTATTCTAAATAATGTAAATGAACTTGAAAAGACAAAAATGCGCTAAAGTTATATCGCAAAGGTGATTAATAAGACCCGGGAAAAAATCACAAGAAGAAACCAGCTGCAACCAAACCGAACAAGGAGGTCAAACCAGCAGCTTCCATATTAGCAGCGGCACCCTTGGATGATGATGATGAAGTAGAAGCAGCAGAAGAAGAGGCAGCTGCGGAGGTGGAGGCAGAAGAAGAAGCGGCAGAGGAAGAAGCGGCAGAAGAGGAGTGTGATTTGCTTGCTGAAGATTGAGTCACAGTGGTTGAGATGTAGTAAGCATCACTATCACAAGCTCCTTCAGTGTCGGCTTCGAAACCAATACCTGCACCAGCACCCTCAGTGAAGTAGATTTCAGCACCAGATGGGGTATCTGGAACAGTAATGGAGAAATTCCATGTGGTTGGACATTCTGAGTAGTCATATGTAGTAGCGTAACCACCAGTTCCTGTTGGATCAGATGTATCGGCCAGTTCAGTCTTTAAGTTGGTGTAGTCAGTCAATGTAGTGACATTGTCACCGTCAATTTGAACCAAACCGTAGTCGGAACCTTCTTCAGAGTATTCATAGACTAAACCACCAGAGAAAACAGAAGACATTTGAAGGGAGTAGATGGAAGCAACTTCGGTGAATGGTCTGCTAGAAACAACTTCGTTACAACCGTATTCAGATAAGAAAATAGGAACAGAGTAGTCAGCGTATAAGGCAACCTTTTGCTTGTAACCAGAAACGGTGAATGAAGAGTCACCACACCAAGAATAATCATTGACACCCAACATATCAATTCTGGCTTGAGAATCATTACCACAGTTCAAGTATTCAGCCAAGGACAGTCTAACTTCAGAAACATCAGCAGCAGAGTAGCCAATAGGGATTTGTCTGTAGTCTCTAGCAGCCAAATACTTCTTAATATCTCTAACAACGGCCTTAGCATATGGAGCAGTATCTAAGGAGTCAACATCATTGATCAATTCATTGGCAGCAAACATACCTAAAACATTGGTGTAGTTGGCAAATGCATCAACGGTTGCGAAAACCTCTTGCAAATAGTCAGCATTATAAGAACAACCTGGGTCCTCTCTATTTATAGAAGCACCAGGGGTGTTAACATCCAGGACAAGGTAAATACCGTTTTCAGCGAGCAAGTTCATACACTCATCATGATCTTGGGTGTTATCGACAGAGTACACTCTGATGGTATTCAAACCCAAGTCTTTGAAGTATGGAACATCTCTCGAACAGATAGAGTAATCTGCCAATGGGTCAGTCAAGTTTGATGATCCACCTGGTTGGTAGTCGACACCTCTGATGTAGAATCTGTCACCGGTTTCACTGTCAAAGAAAGCATTACCTGTGATGTTGATGATTGGCAAGGTTGTGGATGCTGAAGCGGTTGCTGCCAACAAGGCCACGGCAGATGATAAAGTTAATCTCATATTTGTGGAAAGGAGCGTAAAGGGTTGAGAAAATAAACTTTTGAAACGAGTGAAGTGAAGTAAAGAGATCTGGACCTTTTGGAGGGGGTATATCTAGTCAAAACAAGAAGGGAGAAGCTCACAGCTGATATATTCAAAGCGAAAAATTGTGTTGTTGTTTTTCTCGCCTGATGTTTGTGATTTGTGATTTGAATTTTGATCCGAGCGTGAGATTCTGCCGCAGATCAACCGCGAACGGGTGCAGATTCCCAGCTGTGCGGCTGTTCCAGGAAAGCGTGCCTGGCTGTGGTGCTGCGGCCAGCGAGCCAATGAGAGCACGCGTCGGCCATCTATGACGCAGATCGCCTATACCGTATATCTACCTTACATGCAACATAGAGATGCGCACAACTGTTTTGAAGTATGGGAAAAGAAAGAAAAAGAAAACAAGTGTAAAAAAATCATAACAAACATTTATTCATATTTATGGCATAGACTCGGACAGGTACTAGTTCACCTCATCTCCGTGCTCCGAGGCCTCAATGGTTTCATCCACATCATCTATTGGTGCATCTTCTTCCACAGCCGAAGTGGTAACCGGTGTAGCTTTACTGGCTACAGTTTTCGTGCTCTCTTTTTCCTTATCATCATCATGTAGATTATCCTGTTCAACATCATCTTCCTTGATCTCCTCCACATATTTATCCGGAGCTGCATCGTCCAAATCATTCACGGAAGTGACTGAGGTCACATGAACTTTCTCGAACTCAGTCTCCTCTTCCTTCTTTTCAGCAGCTGAAGGTTTCTCTTCTAAGGAATCTTCTTGCGCATATGATTCAGTTTTTTCCAGTTTGTCGGCATCATCATGGATTTCAACATGTTCCGCCTCAGTAGCACATGCATCATCATGGTGATCCAAATGCTGCTCACTATTCTCCTCAGCTTCAGGCTCCTTGTCAGCAGAATCAACCTCAGTAGCAATTTCAATTTTCTTGCTAACTGGGCTAATATGCCATGCATCCTCAACAAAGATACTAAACTTCCTGTTATTACCTAGCGTGTCATCATTGACAACGATAGCTTCTTTAGCCTTCGGTAACTTTCTTCCTCTTGGACCCTTGGCCCTTCCTTTTCTACTATCTTTCAATTGTTCTTCTCCAGTAGCATCCTTTTCATTATCATCAGCTTCATTATCATTCTCATTCTTAGTTGACTCACGTCCAAGCATTCTAGCAATATTTGGAGGAACACTGCCACCACCGAATGCCATTCCAGGCAGAGCCATTCCTAGCATCCCATTCAAATTTTGAGCAAAATTAGAGTTCAGCTTACCAACCTTCTTAGGCATTGCAATCGAAGAAGAGGAATCTGGTGATGAGGCTTCATCAACTGTTGAGGAGATGCCATCATCTACTTTGGTGATCTCTGATTCAATGCCATTCTTTGGTCTTGGGCGGGTTGGTGGGATCTTAGGCTTAGGCTTCAACATCCCCATGTCTTGTTGCTGCTGTTGAGCTAACCTTTGTTGGAACTCTGCAATTCTGGAAGATGGCTTCTTTGGAGGCTTCGGAGGAGCCTTTTTCTCCGCCGTGGAACTTCTTCTCGCAATCGGCTCAATGGGTTGGCTTGCTTGTGTGTCTTCTTTGGAAGTCACTTCAGGAACGGCCAAGCTTGATGAGTCCAAATTTCCAGCATCGTTATCATTCTCTGGTTTCGTTTCTTCAAGAGTAACAAGTTTCTGCTTTTCAGGACTCTCCTCATTGTAAGCGTTCAGTATATCGGTAACAGACTCTCTTCTGTCAAAGTATTGCTCACTACTATGGGTTGATTCAGTTGGAGTTCTCACATCTGATGCTTCTTCAAGATTAGAAGGTTTTGTAATCTCTCCAGACGTAGATGCCCTTTTGAGTGGCCTCTTGAAGGGAACACGAGGGGTGGATGAGTTCTCACCTTCACCACCTGCAGTTGTTTCTTCACTGTCCCCAGTATTGGCCATCTGTTCAGTTGGCTCAGACACTTTTCTGTCCTCCTCGAGCGAGGTTTCAGTAACTTGGTGTTCTTCATCGGAGACTGATTGGGGATTCTCAACTTCGGTCGCACTAATCACTCTCTCAGAAGGGATATCAAATGAAGCCTCTCCTGACTCAGTTTCATTTATAATCTCAGTCTTTGGAGTATCTTGAGTAGCCTGGGACTGGGGCTGAGGTTCAGTCTCACTCTTCTTTGAAATATCAGTATCAGAATGCATGATATTTTCCTCAGGCTTGGATGCAGAGACTCGAGGTCTCGATAAAGGAACATGAGGCAAGGACTCTTCAGCTACGTGTCTAGCTGGTCTTCTCGAAGGGATGATAGGTGTCTGGACTGTAAACTCAGCTTTCTCTTCTTCTTTAGCCTCTGACTCTAATTCTTCGGAAGATTCTGGTGTCAAACGTCTAGCTGGTCTACCTGATGGAACGGTAGGCGTCTGACCTGTGGTCTCTACTTCCTCATTAGTCTCTGAACGACTCTCTTCCGAAGCTGGTGCTGAGCGTCTAGCCGGTCTACTTGAAGGGACAATTGGGACTTCCACCGGATGTTCAACTTGTTGGTCGATTTTCATTTCTGAATGGATTTCGTCTGAAGACTCTAGGGCTGAACGTCTAGCCGGTCTACTTGAAGGAACAATTGGAGTTTTGGTAACTTCTTGTTCCACTTTGGCTTCCGATTGGCTTTCCTCCGAGGACTGTGAACGTCTAGCAGGTCTACTTGATGGAACGCTCGGTGTATTTGTTGGAAATTCAGTTTTCTGATCTTCTTTACCTTCTGATTGACTTTCCTCCGAAGGCTCACCGACAACCTTGCGGGGTCTTTGAGTTGGCAATTTTGGTAACACTGTACTATCTATTGGAATAGAGATGGTTTCACCCAAAATTGAGTCACTAGCATTTCTTGATAGTGCAGATGAAGAAGGGATCACATGATGGGCTGATCTAGCAGATTCCAACTTTGGTCTTGGCCTGGAGCTAGGAACAATTGGAGCATTCGAAACATCGTCTGTCACTTCCTTTTCTTTAGCTGATAATGTTGATTCCGCAGGCTCATTCCCTGAGTCAATCTCAGTCATATATTCACTCAACTGTGAGCCGATTTGGTCTAGAGAATCTAGAGAAGCCATGACATCCGGTCTCTGAAAGGGTGAAATGAGAAGACATCACTAGTTAGTATGACAATGCTTATGGTAAAGAAGATCCAATGGAGGAAAAGCGAAATACTCACATGACTAGGAACTTTAGGAGGATCCATAACTGTAATGTTGTTTGTAATAATGTTGTGGTTACAGTAGAACACGTCTATTATTTGACCTGAAACATGGAGTTCCAATCGAATCGTTGTCCCTAATCAAAATACGGTGTGTTTCAATATTTACTTTCTCTAACGCGAACGACCTGTCTCAAACCAAATCATCCCTGGAGCCTTACAAAACGGTCTCTATTGTGATACCATTACTCATATATTTCTTTTGCGATACACTAGGAGCATATTATTAGAAGTTATAAACAAGAAAAATAAATCTGGTTTAAATGTACTCACGAAGCAATAGAGAGGACAACCTGCAAGATCATGAATTATCAGCAAAACATACATGAATCAGTGAACACCACAATGCATCGTAAGTACCCGTGCTTGGTTCCAGTGGCTACTATAGCACAACACCAATTAAGAAGATATAAGAACAAAAAATATAATTCTAATCAGCATTTAAGCGTAGTTTAATCTGAAGATATCGTTCAAGACAAAGTATGAGCCGTTTTCTGGGATCAAATGGAAAACTTGAGAGTATCTTTGACTGTTTTGCTCTTCATCAATCAACAATTCACCGGTAACCATGACTAAAACGTCACCATTTTCAGATGCTGGTTGAGCATCCAAAGTTGAGATTCTGTGCACAACCTTGGTGAAACCCAATGCGGTCAACTTTTCAATGATATTTCTGGCACCTTGAATTTGAGAGGCTTCAAAGGTCAACATAGAGTGATCTCTCTAGATTTAAGTAAGCGTGTTTATGTTAGTATAATGAAGGT
>JAJMFV010000031.1:0-25404 GCA_030568425.1 Ambrosiozyma llanquihuensis | reverse complement strand
ATCTATCCGCATCAGGATCATTTGCAACAACCAACGAAACATCCGAATACGCATCAGCTTGAGCAATTGCCAATTTCAAAGCACCTTTTTCTTCAGGATTGGGGAAACTAACTGTTGGAAATTCTGGATCTGGAGTACATTGTTCAGGAACATAGATCAAAATATCGCCACCCAAACTAGCATCAACTTGTCTTGCAAACGAAGTACCAACACCATGCATTGCTGTATAAACTGCTTTGAAACCAGAGACTTTATTTTTAATCAATTTTGTGTTTATTTGGGCAATGTACTTGTCAATCATTTCATCCCTACAATAAACCAATTTCGAAGAAAACTTTTCAAAGATCACATTGGTATCCCATTTACCATCTGTGAAAAATGGAGTTAGATTATTCAGAATAGAATTTTGAATATTTGAATCATGTGGTGGAATAATCTGACATCCATTTTGCCAATAAACTTTATAACCATTGTCTTGTTTTGGATTATGAGATGCCGTAACCATCACACCACCTGATGATTTGAAATAATCAATAGTAAATGGAACAAGAGGTGTAGCAACAACATCAGGACCCAAGAAGTAAACTTTGAAACCCAAATTCAAGAAAACAGATGCTGTGATCTCAGCAAATCTCTTGGAATTGTATCTGTGATCGTAACCAACCACAAAACTGAGCTCATCAACATTGGAACTCTGATCAACTATATACTGAGCCAAACCTTGTGATGCCTGTAACACTGTGACATCGTTCATTCTGCTGAACCCAGCTTCCATCTTTGCTCTTAGACCAGCTGTTCCAAATAGGATTCTATCAGTGAGTAATTTATCCAAAGTTTCATAGTCTTCAAGCTTCACCAGATCTTGAATCTGCGCCCTTGTAGTTGGGTTCACATCAACATTGAGCCATTCGGTTGCCAATTTCAATACACCTTGTTCACTCATATCTTTCTATGATTCTTGTTATTTGACCAATTTCAAAATATACATTCCAGATAAAGTGGTTTTCAACAAAAAGACAGCTGTTTTGTTGGTAAGCGTGGAGAGATACGGGGATGCGATGCAGACATCCAAAGTGCGGTCAAAACTGATGTGCATGGCCTGTGGCGCGTGGCGCGTGATAAGTGGCAGTTCGCAGAGATACAGACCCGGTTGCCGAGTAAACGTTTGTGATCGAGTCATTTCTAGGCAGCGTGGCACGAGTTCAGCCAGTTCAGCATATTGGTACTAATGCCTCATGAATCTCTATATATAAGGTCGTTGTGTTCGTTTGTACAAGCATTAGTAGTTGGGTTTATCCAATATTATTTTGACAGTAAAAACAAAAATATTATTCCCAATTCTGAAAAATATCTACTATTTTCAAAAATTATAATATTTACATCTTACATTATCTCCAAAAAACGCTCACTGTAAGTGCAAAAGCAATAAAAATGAATACAATGGGGGAAAATTGGTAACAAAATCTAACAAAATCCACAAATTACAGGACTTCCAGCAGTTTGATTCACCAATATCTCAAGTTTCTAATTTTTTTTTTTGCACCTACCATGTATCCAACTTAGACTACAAAAATTTAGTGAATATGAAATGGGCGTGTGGCGTAGTTGGTAGCGCGCTTCCTTAGCATGGAAGAGGTCTTGGGTTCGATTCCCAACTCGTCCAATTTAATTTTTTTTGAATTTCTTGATCACTACATCGTACTTTACAATATTTATCTTTTTGATGTGTGCCTTATATCGTTGGTGATTTTCTTCTTTTTTTTCAAATTGATGTTTAGTGTGGTAATTATGATAGTAGAGGAATGATTGAAGTACAAAGAAGATATATTAAGTATAATAAAAACACTTTCAGTTAGTTTTTTTCTAGAATTATATATATATGTCGAACCCAAAAAAAAAAACAAACTTGACAAGTTCAACTGACACAAAAAAACCTGATTATATTTGTATACGAACATGAGTACGAATCAAACTATACTCTTTTCCCATTTCCTTTTCTTTCAATGTGGAATATAACAATAACGATAACAATAATATAATATAACAAAGGGAGATCCAAATAACCCCAAACGAACAATTTTAAAAAACAAATGAATAATTTTTTTTTTGCCTGTGGTAATAATGTACAGTAATAAGTGATGTGTGGATGTGTGGATGTGTGTAGATGAGTAGGTTGTAATCTAATACATGTCATCATCTTCATCGAAATCAGAATCGGCATCGTAGTCATTAGCCATTCTACAAGCACCTGAACAACAACCTTCATCGTGGTAGTATCCCGATGCAGCTGATTCGTTCTTGAAACTTGATGTTGGGTTAGAAAGACCGCTTCTCATATAATCTTCAGCTTCATTTGAAGGAGAAGAGGTGTTTGCAGTTGTATCAAAACCATTGTTTCCAAGGTATAAAGTATAACCATCGATTCCGTGTTTCAAATTCGAGATATCAAAAGTTGATTTTTCTTCTATTATTCTCTGCATCACGTTGTTATCACTCAAGAAAGTTCTGATGTTACCAATTGGAGTGAATTGAATGAATCCACCTTCAGGATGATGGAATTTTGGAAACTCTTCCAAGTTGATGTTTTCCAAAGTTAAGTTTGAGTTATCCATATTGTTGCTTTGAGCAGATTCAGTTTGTTTTGATTTTTTGAAACTGTTATCTGAATCAGAACTTCTTCTCTTTGATCTAGTTGGAGTTGAAGAGCCACTTGCGTTAGCCAATCTAGCGTGATGGTTTGGGGAAGAGAAGAGCATTTGAGGAGATTGATGTTGTTGAACCATTGTTGGTGAGTAATCACCTGAACTGGAGTAGTCTATTATATGATGAGTTGCCATTGAAGCGGAATATGTCATTGTTTAAATAGGTTGAGATGATGAGAAAGGGAAGAAGAGGATTTAAGGGAAGAAAATTAATCAAAGGGAAGAAAATTATTTCAATGTTGAGCGAACGAGCGAGCGAGATAATAATGGTATATAATAGCACGCGACTGAAGAGAGGGAGGGGGTATTGCTTTGTATAAAAGACGTGCACTGTAATATGACTGAAAAATATGTCTCTTTGTGGTAATATGTATAAAAGTAGAGTAGATGTACTGAACTTTGATATGAATTGGGAAGGGTGGATGCGTAACTAAGGTGTAGTACAATTGAACTAGAGTGAGAAAGAGGAGGAGGAAGAGGAGGAAGAAGAAGAGTGATGGAAACAACTTTCAATTTAAGCTTGGATTTTGAATTAAAGTTGAAATGTGAATTAATTAAATTCTCTCTCACTTGAGATGCAATTAATAATTGTTCAGTGTGGTGTTTAGCAATTAATAATCTGCCAATTGTCCAGAGAGTGAGGCCAGTGTGTATTTCCCATTTTCTGTAGCGAAGTCATTGAGTGAGTGAGAAACTCTTAGCGCAAATTTGACGTTTTTTCTTTTTTTCGGGTCTCGGCCGGTGGCAAGTTGGCGCGCGGCGGTGCAGACTGTGGCGGAACGGAAGAGGCTGGTCTGAAACCACTCGAAACACCGCGGCGGGTGGAGAGTGGCGGGTGGAGGGGCGCAACACATACACCCTTGCACCAGCATATATAGACAGCGCTCGATTCCGGATCACATGCAAAGCTGGAATGCTGCCATCACCACTCACTCACTCACTCACTCAAGAATGTGCTGGGTGATAAACAGGACAGCAAAACAGCTCGCAAAAAACACACATTGGATGGCAATTCAAACAGATAGGCAACACACAACAGTAAACAAACAACAACTGTAACCGTAATGGAAAGTTAAAACTCACAAGTAATTTCAACTAATGAACTGTATTGTGTAATGTCATATTGATCCCGGGTTAGTCAGCTGAAGGCCAATCAAATTCAGTATACCCCTTGAATAAGGAATACGGTATTATACATCTTAAATAAATTAGTAAATATCTATCTGCTACTGACTAAAGACAACTTGAATCTAATAAGTCATAACAGTTCAGTTCAATATTGTATGTATGTAATCTTTGTTATCCGATATGATATGATTTCAAATGGAGATAACTGGTCGGGTAAGGGAAGCACAATAGTCAAGCAAATGAGATCCGGTACCCGATGTAGGCAAAGGCAGCCCACTCCAGAAAACTCAACTTTTTACCCAATTTTGCCTCAATTCACAGAAATCGCAGAAATCGCAGAATTCCACAAGAAAAAGAATTGGCACGTCTCTCATGCATGGCAGAGCACTCCCTCCTCCTCCACATCCACAGCCACACCTTGAAACTGATGTGGCTGTACACGTCTCTTACTTGCACATGGGCGTGAAATGGCAGCAACATATTTTTTCTCTTACAAGCTTGAGATTGCCTAAAGAAAGGGATATCTGAGTGACCGATTCACAAGGCGCATGGGTTTAACCTACTCTAATCACACTCAATAGCTGGATAAATAAGCAACCACAACAAAACCATATAGATGGAAACCATAAGAACATATACATCCATTCAAACTCAACTATAGCTCAAATATGGATCTATCAAACTTACTATCAAACTTACCTCTCTCCCATCCAATAGATGACGATTCCATCAATCAAATCAACAAGGACTTATCAAACGAATTCAAAATTGGCGCTAGATCAATAGCTGCTTTGTATAGATTGTCAAATACCAAAAATTCACTCTTACAGGCTAAAGGCTATTTAAACTGTTTGAATGATTTGATTAAACTACTGGAAAATGGGGAGATCAATGATTTGCCTCAACTTCAAAATTTGCTCCATGATAAAAAATTAGAATTGATTGGCGAAAAGAAACAGTCAAATGATATCACAAACAACAATAAAAACACCACTACTACATCAAAGAAATCAACAGATGATCTCACATCATCATCGACACCTTCAGCATCGGCAATAACAACACATAATAACGACACAGATGCAACAAGTAGTCAGACGACAACCACCAGCTCACCGGCATTGAAGATACCTAATAACTATCAATTTGAAATACCCATATCTTCACTATCGTCACCTACACCTTTCCAATTCCCACCTTCAAGAATCCCAATGTCGTTAAGCCATCATCATCAGACTAAATACTATAACAACCCTCATCGTGATTCTCATTTGAAAATCATAAAACCCAATGGCACATTGAAAGAATACAACTTGAATTATAAATTGAAACATGCCCAGACCCAATCTCTTGATGAAGCTAATGATGAAAATGACAACGGTTATGGTGACAATGAGCATGTCACCGATTTAAGAGGCTCATATGAGACCCTAGACGACGATAAGCATTTGAACTCAAACAACCACCAATCCAATGACGGTGATGATAATGATAACGAAAATAACAACGATGAAGATGACGAGGATGACGAGATGGTCTATTCGGATGGACATGGACAGATCTCTGCTAAACGAAGAAAAATGAATGATGCCTTTTCAAGTATCAAGAAAACCCTACTTTAAAAGAACAAAACAAAAACACCACAAAACCAATGGAAATTTGAGTTTTATAATATCCTGTTTATTTTTGTTTTCGTCATTTTTGGTTTCACTTGCGTTGGACAGTTATCTTATTATCATAGTATGATCTTTTTTTCTAATGTCTTCGTCATATATCTGCATTATCTTGCATCTTTTTTTTCATTTCTCCCTTCTCCCTTTTTATGTTACTCGGTGGTACATTTTTTATATTTCCTTTTTAAGTCTAATGCTTAAGTTTTAATAGTTTATGCACATATAAAGTAATATAAACACTTGCAATTCAACTATTTTTTAAATTCCAACTCTAATTTTTTAACCGTATCGTCATATCTTTTACTGGCACTATATGAACTATTTTGTCTCTTTAACATATCCTTGGCCATGGACTCACTGAACACCAATCTAACAATATTCTTATAATCTTCTAAACTGTAATCATACTCTTGCTTAGATTTGAAATTCTTGATTCTTTCAAGGATCCCTTTATCTGTACCGTTGAACATCTCAAAATATTCGATCGATTTCGTGAAACTGACATCCTCTGCAACCAACATTACGTTTCTTAACATTTGTTTCAACACGCGGATGTTGACCAGTATGCTGTAGATACCATTCGAATTGATCTTGATTATTCTAGCAGATTCATTGATCAATGACTTATCGATCAAATCCGGCAACCCTTTGAATAACTGTTCTCGATCCTTACATGAAAGACGTTCCGACAAGATCTTGTTCGTTTCAACTATCAGTTTGTTGAATTTGATCACAGTGGTATCGATTTCTCCAGATTCATAACTCGGGATCCATATTTCCTTTGATAATGTCTGTGCAACACACAGTATAGCCTTGCATCTGATATCGAACCTCAAGAATAGCTTGATTTCCCATGCCATGTTTGAAAACCTCTCAACAATCTTATTGAATTCGTTGATATGCTCTCCACTTAATGCTAAATGGGTATCGTTATCTTCAATTTCACTTTCACTTTCACGTTGTGTGACATTCAATTCTTCAGCACCTAGTTTATTACCATAGTTGGTAATATGCCAAACTTGCCTCGACCCGACTTTGGATTTCGTATTATTGGACTTGATTGGTGTCACCTCTCTTTTAAGTTCAGGTAACCAATCTAACACATATAACAAACTCTCTAAAAGTTGTGCTAATGCCCCACACTTGTTTATATCGAAGAAATCTTCTTCACTTATGAAGTTGGCAGTTTTGTGTCCAAGTGTGAAAGTTAAGTCAAGTTCCTTGTTCATTAAGGATAAACTACTTTTAGGATCTTCATTGATCATCACATTGGTTGAAGAAGAGACCAGATCTGGGTTGCTTAACCAATACGGCAACAGCTTTTCTTTGGTCATCTTCAAATACTCTCCAGGAACAAGATCATCCAATGCAACTTCATATTTCGAGATCATTCTTCCAAGACAATTGAACAATATCTTAACATATGGCTCTCTGTAATAAAACGAAGTATCGAGTATTTCCAACGATGCTTTGAAGAACTTCTTAAATTTGGAGCCTGATAGATCAGAATTCTTGACCCCTTGCCAATGCTCATTTGATGTTTTTTCAAATTGATAGAGCAATGTATTATCTAACTGTTTCAAAAAGACATGTTGCATGAAATCATCAAAGAATCGTAATGGAATATCCTCTCTTTCTTTGTCAAACAAAACAGATGCACTACCAACGAAAAATAAAAAATTATCGATTATGACACCCATATTGAATAGATTAGGTGAAACTAGCAAGTGATTCTGATCGTTAGAGATTTGACTCTCAATGTATAGAGTATCGGTAGTTCCTATCGGTTTGATATCCTTATCCCTGAATATCTCATTCAATGAATCACGAAACTCAACAGATGAAGAAACAGAACCATTATCTTCCAATTTCAACCTTGAAAATTGAATCAATGAGTAATTCTCTTTGTTGTTGTTCTTCAAAAAGATGCTCTTGGTTGAATTGCTTGTAATCTCATCATGCTCAACATCTCCTTTATATTTCTTATCAACGATATAACTATAGATGATATTTCCAATTTGCTTTTCCAAGTTAACCCAAATAGAATCAACATTGTAATCACACTTTTTATGGTTGGCTATAACCCGAATAGCAATATGATTTTGCAAAACGTATAGAGATTTTCTAAATAAATTAGAGAAAAACTCTTGCAATATATGAGCATCACTACCACTCAAAACATCAGAATCATAGTCGAATAAATCAAGTTGTTTCCCACTTGCACTAGCCGACTGACTCAACTCTATCTGTTCTCTGTATTTATTTCTGGTATCTTCAACAATTTGACGGGTCATCGAAGCGAGCTCTCTACCAGATTGAGAGGCTAATGATTTCAATGCATCTTCAAGTTTGTTCAACTTCTTTAGGATATATAGATTGGCTTTCAAAGCTTGGAATCTATGAGTGTCTTCACCAGGGGCAACATCTTCCGATGCATCATCATCATTTTCCAACTCATTGGAAAATTGTTCAACAGATCTATTTATCGCATGCGAGATGTCATCTATATCTGATGATGACATCGAAAACAGCTCAGCTTTCAACTCCTCCTCGTAAGAGTTGTTACGAGTACTTCCTTCGTCTTTCAAATAAATGATGTTATGTATATCTTCGATAATCAATTCAAACAAATTCGATATTTGCAAATGCAATGCTTGTTGAGTTGAATGTAATGCGGGTATCTGCCATAATCCATAATTTTCAGCACTGGCAAGAGATCTAGAAATGGTCTCTTGGGCATTTTTAAAATTCTTGGCTTTTATAAAAGTATCGATGGATTCCAAGTTTTGTTTCAATTCCGATATGCTATCCAAAACTTCTATGGTTTCACCATACTGTTTATTCTTGAAGTTTAGCTCGTTCAATAAACCAACACGGTTGTTGATCACAGTGTCAACTGAGCTTAATTGTCCCTTGATACTTGAAACTGTTGACTGTGATTCAGCCAAGGACTCAAGTGCAAGTCCATACAATCCAATAGAATCATTAAAAGCCATATAGTTATCATTGACTGATTTTTTCAAAGTATTTGAGAAATCTTGCTTCAAGTTGACAAAATCAGGATACCTATGAGCCAATCCAACGGATGAGTTGTCTAACAATAACAACGCAATATCGAGCGGGTTGCAATTGGCGTTAAGTAAACTGGGCCAGTCTTCCTTGATGTAATCTAGAACTTCAGACAATTCAATTTGATAGTTCGACATGGTTGGTTCTGTACTTTTGTTGGTAACTTTGTTCTTTGCAATCTTGTGTGTTATCTCTTTGAAATGATAATGGGCTTCACTTGGATTTCAATCTGATTTCGCACCGCAAAACAAGGCGCACCGATTTCTGGATTTCTGCCTTTTTTGCATTGCCTCGTTTGATGGCTATTTGGAGCTACGGAGCTGCTCTGTGGAAGGAGTATTTGTGTGGGGGTGGTATTCTAGCTAGTTAGAGATACAAGTGGGAAATTATATAACACATATATATACAAGCTATCTATCCATTTATGAATCATGTGTAAGGCTTGAAGAAAAACAAAAAACATTATCTTCACACTTGCGCATATGCAAATTCACTAAACATAGGGATGTCTATTTTCTGTAGGGTCAATCTTGAAGATGTGATCAGGGTTCATGATTCCCTTTTTATCAAGAGCCAGTTTCAATGTTCTCATAACATCAATCGTTTCTTCACCAAGTTCTTTGGCGAGAAGCTCTCTTTTATCACTAACACCAATACCATGTTCACCCGAAACCGTCCCTTCAAGCTCAATGGCAGTTTTTGACATCTCATTGATAATCTCATGGGCAATATCTACTTGTTCAGGGTCAAAAATAACCAGAACATGCAAATTTCCATCACCAGCATGTCCTGCAGCCGTTGCAAGTAATCCAGCATCGTAAAGTCTAGTCATTGTTGTGGTCATTAGCTCAGGCAACTTTGACACTGGCACACACACATCAGTAGGTAAAATTATGGCATTTGGTTTGACTTTCTTTGCCCAATTCAATGAGTTCCAGAGTAAAGTTTTTCTAACTCTCCAAATATCATCCTTAGATTCCTCGTCCTTCGCAATCTCAATATTGAAACCTCCATTACCTTTGGCAAGTTTGGTAATTGTCTTCAAGCTTTCTTTCAACGAAGCGTCGTTTGGCCCACTCACTTTGATCAAGAGTAGGTGATCCGAGGACCATTTTCTAGAACCTCCACTACCCATCTCCTTGATAGCGGTCATTTGTCTATCATCCATGAATTCAATGGCATTACATGATATACCTTGTTTAAAAATATCACTTACAGTTCTGGTAGCATCTCCAATTTCCTTGAAGTTGACCAAAGCAATGACCTCATTTTTAGGTTTCACATGGAGTTTGACAGTTGCTTCAACAATAATACCCAAAGTACCTTCGGATCCAACAAATAAGTTGGTCAAATTATAACCATTAGAAGACTTTCTTGGTCTGTTTCTTGTTTTAATCACAGTACCATCGGCCAACACAACAGTCAAAGAAAGAACATTATCCTTTGCCGCACCATATCTAACTGCATTAGTACCCGATGCATTAGTAGCCAAGATACCTCCAACCATGGCACCAGGACCAGGATCCGGACCGAACATCAGACCATAAGGCTCCAAATATTCATTTAGTTCCATCCATCCAACACCAGGCTGAACAACCGCATCCAAATCATCTTCATGAACTTGTATGATCTTATCCATTCTGCACAAGTCTATAGAAATGCCCCTTCTGGTTGGGATATAGTGACCTTCGATAGATGTACCCCCTGAATATGGAATCACAGGAATTGATAACTCGTGACAAACTTTGACTATTTCTGAAACCTGTTGGATCGAAGTCGGATAAACGATACAGTAAGGAAGTTCATCTGGTTTAGAAGGCACAAAATTGGAAGAATCACAAGAATGGTTCTTCAACTCACCTTCGGATGAAGTGATCTGATCTTCATTTACGAGGTTTGCAATTCTCTCTAGACCTATCTTGACCTGCTTTTCATCGGCAAATTTGAGTGGTTTTAGATCAGAGATTTTAGTTATCGTGTTCGTGCTTATGTCTTTGTTTGATGACTCAATCAATGAAGAAACATAAAAACCCAATATTCCGCTAAAAACGCATAATAGTCCCCCTGTTATCGGTGATATCGATGGGGACCCTTTGTGCGTCTGAGTCTTGGATGCATCTGATAGGAATCTTCGATATGGAAACTGGGCCCTGGAAGAGACAACTGCACGCCTCAATTGGGTTTTGACTAAAAACATGATCAACAGGAAGAGACAGCACCGACTATTGAGGATTGAGGGTTGATGATGGATAATGGATGATCTTCACAGCTCTTCACTGGAAATCAACTGACTGCACAGCGTGTATCAAATTCATCAACAGAAATGTGCGCATTTTAAATCGAAATGGAGAAACATCGTACAGTTTCTCCTCAGCGGCGTTACTTTCAAGATATTCGTTTCGTAAATTCCCATCCCATAAATTTGTAGTAAAGTGATATAAAAGAGTCGATAAAAAATATTAAAATCAAATGAAGATCAACCATTTCAAATGGAAGTCTAACATCTAATCAGGCAGCACCGGCGGTACCCCCGATAACGCTGTTCGAAGTAGTGGCTTGAGAACCACTTCTAACAATCCTGTTTCCATCTACATCATTATCTATCGGAATCAGCTTGTTCTCCATTCTTTGCTGCTTCCAATACAAGCTCTCTGATCCACCCAAAACCCCAATTCTCATCGTAGCCAAAAGATTACGTGCTGCATTAGAATGTTGATAAACCGCACCATTGAAAGCAGTGGTACAATCTTTACCATGTGATGCTTTTATCAAGGGAAGTCCACCTGGGTGATCTTTAGCAAAGGGAGTTATATCATGAATGATTCCAGAAACGACAACAATATATCTACCTTTAGAGTTGTTAGCAAGTCTTTTAACTTCTTCAGCAGTGAAAACAGGGAGCTGTTCAATGGGTATACCCCAGTTCAATTTTGATCTTTTACTATCGATCAGCTTTTGCTGTTGTTGAACATATGATTGTGCAATGATCGAGGAAGATGCCTTTCTGACATGAGTAATCACTCCTAATAACTGCAAGCATTTGATAAGCCACTTGGTAGGATCAAAATCATACCATTCAAAGCCAATCCTGTAATCCATTGGAAATTCCTGATGGAAATTCTGATTTCCTTCTCCTAACGTAATCAAACTCAACAAAATATTATTTCTTGGAGATTTTGTATCATTATAAGGTCTTGTTCCAACAGTATGTCCTAAGGAATTAACAGAAAAAAGAGCATGTTGAACCAATACCGTCTTCAGCAACCCAGCATATAATAAACCTCCCCAATAATCGTTCCAAAACCATCCACATATGGCACAAGGAAGAAGCAGCCCAACAGTTATAAACAAGGAAAAGTAGTTTTCCAGCTGCCATTGGACAACTGGTTCATTTGGTAACTCATCCAACTTACTTTCTTTTATGACGGTTGAAATCCTTTGATTATGAATCAACACCATCCATCCAAGATGACTAAACAACAATCCTCTTCTAATATTATGCGGATCTTTATCAGTTGTATCACAATATCTGTGGTGAGCTCTATGAGAAGCACACCAATTTTTCGCCGATGTAATTCCACCTCCACAACTCAATGCTGCCAAACCATAGACAAACACTTCATTTTCAATACTAAAAGAATGATGAGACCAATAACGATGGTATAGCAAATTGATAGATAGTAAAGTAACACAATAATTATATATTGCGAACAAAAAAGTTGGTCTTGTAAGTTTCACACCAGACAATAAAATTGCCACTAGTCCAACAAACGGAATGATGATCACAATTGTTGTATTTTTCCAGTGTATATGCTTATACCAATTCCGTATAGTCCATGATCTCTCGGATATATGTCTTCTGAATCTAGTTGATGCAGTGTTATCAACTGCTTGAATCTTGTATTTAGTTCTTGATGCTCGTTTCTTGATCTTGACCACTTCACCATCTGATGTACCATTTACTATAGCATTTGTTGAGTTCAAAGGTGATGACGATTCAGCATCTTCAGACGATGATTTCAAGGGCCCGATGTATTTGAAAAGCTCTTCTTCAGGGTACTCAGCTGCTGGAACATCCATCACAATGATATGAAAAAGAGCAAGAAGGGAAAATAATGCAAGTGATAGTCAATGGAGAACAATGAATAATCAACTAGATATATATATATATATTTCAAACTAGGTTTGTAGATAACTCCACCCAACAAAATATAGACTCATTAAAATGAAGTTTCCAATGCGGCTGAACATCGTGCGCCACAATGCTCAGCAATTTGGCATTGCCTGATTCAAAGGTTGACAATACTGTGATCGGACTTACATGACTACAAGGAATTGTCAGTGACTTCGTTAGTGGAATATCCGGTGCATAGAGATAGCCTTTAAATAATAGCTTATATGATGATGATTAAAGTGCGTTTGATCTTCTAATGTAGATTGGCATCAATTATATTACCATAAATGTTTTCAGAATAAGGGAAACCAATAATAAATTGTTTGGTATTTTGAGTGTATATAAAGAAAAAGACAAAATCAAAAGAAAGCAAACACAATAGATGAACAGAACGGGATGATATTTATGACTCTTGAAACACAGGTATTATGCGAATTTAGTGGCAAGATTCACATGTAACTTTGGCTTTGGAGCAGTGACTGCGTCAACCAATAATTTAACAACATCACTACGCTTTGCTTCAGCAATTTTTTTGATACTTTCTAATTCATCTTTGACTTGTTGATCAGCATCTTCTTCTAATTTTTTGTTGGAACCTAAGAATTCTTTTTCAAATTTCTTTAATTCTTCATCCTTCTTAGCCTTGTATGCTTCAATTTCTTTTTGAGCATCAATCTTAGCGGCCTTCAACTTAGCAGTACGGTCTATAATATAGTGGTAACGTCTTCAGTTAGTATTGATCAAAATCTATGAGATGTAATAAAAATGGAATCGGAATAGTAATAGCTGTGTACATACATTGTCTTGCTTTGGCAACAATTTCTTGAGCATCTTTTTCGGTCTATAAGATAGAAATACGTGTATTAGTACACTAGTTAGTAAAACAGATTTGGTTGGTCAATTGGGAATCATCACCGTATGGAATGAAACAAAGAGATTTGATGTTAGCTGAACCAACCAGCCATCTTCAAATCTCTGTTTCTTTACTGGAACAATGACGACACGTTGATATGCGAATTTCTAGATCAACATACTTTCAATAAACCTTGAATACCTGACTGTATTGGATAGAAAAAACATAGAAGTTTTCACAGAGAGATTGTTAGTATCACAATAATAAGTTAAATTTGGGGGAATGGATTAAGAGAAACATCAAATCAGAACACGTCTCCATAAAAAACGACGTTGCAGAACCCTTCACTTCTCCATATCCAAACCAATTGAATCAGATAGACACATACCATTTTCGAGTGTATATAGTTATTAATTGAGGCGTTGTACCTTGAACAAGTTCTCTGAGACACCTGTGTGAAGTTGCAACTTTACCCAATTTGTGCCAGTTCAATAAAAATCGCAGAAGACGAAGAGGCAGCCAAAGTGGAAGCTGGCACGCGAGCGGGTGTTGGCAGTGGAGCTGAACTTCTTCTTACGCATACTTTGGATCATGGAAACTGCTACAACTTCGTTGGGTGTGATTATCAGATTGAGACATTTGTCGTAATTGGTTAGAATATACAGAGTGTTGGCATGATAATATGAGGGATGTTAAACTTGATCCGTACTGAAAGGTTCCTTCTTCAACAAGCTGGTCTGATGCGAGGTGATTCCTCTATCAACAACACTGAATATGAACTGCGTAGGATAATCATGCTTATCTATTAAATGTAACCGCCTTTTCTTATGCGTACTGAATACAGAGTCACAGTTATTTACAAAACACTGGAACACTTTCTCTCCATTTTGTATTCTTATTTTTGTAAATGGATCATGATTTTCTGTGATATGGATGTCGAGTAGCCTATCATTGGGAAAGTTCTTTCCACAGCTGCTACAAATGTTGGTATGATGTGACTGGTAATGTATGTCAAAACTTTCTTGATCTCTGAAGTATGATGGATGTAATGTGCAATCTGGTGGTAAGTCACAGACAGTTTGATAGTTATCTCGTATTTCTCCCTTTATTGTTGTAGGGGCTCGTGGGTTTGCTGAACCAGGCACATCTTGCTCATACAAGCTATCAATTCCTCTCTTCGACATGACAGAAAATTGATACCCAAATATTGAAACCAAAGGATACTTTATGAAGAGTTCAGAGTATTGATTGGTCGATCAAAAGCCCTGTGATATTTCCTCCTATCTCTCCATATTTTTTCCTTTTCGAAACCTCATCGCACAAGAAATTGGATCTATTTTTTGTTCCTGTGGAGGAGGTTGATAACTGATTCTTTGGCCTAACTAACCACAGCTTCCCATTTTATTTACTATGGATATGAAGAGACGATCATCAAATGGAACAGAAGCTGGACCGGCTCCATATCCTGCCCACTTCTCAGCTTATAATGTGCTTGCAAAAAAACCCAAGCTCACTCAAAAGCAAGATAATCTCCTGCAAGAAAAATCTCTGATTTACGACAATCAAGAATACCAAGACGAAGTCACATCTCACAATGGTTCGCAACCTAAGCAACAGGACCAAATAAATAAAAGAATAGAGCAAAGTGTATCAAACAATGAGAGCCATGTTCAAGGTCCTCTTGATTCTCGTTTTGGACAACGTAGAGCCTTCCCCATTTCTATCGATCTAAACACGATTGATCTTGCTAAGGCACCTAATGATGTTAATGAATACTTGGCGATGGTTAGATTAGAGGCTCACGATCTTTCTGGAGATACTAGAAGCAAATTAGAGAACGATGATGATTCTGATGAAGAAGGATATTACTTTAGAGAGGATGATGCACTCTCAGTAGCACTTTCAGCTGATAGCCAACAACAGCGTGAATATATCGAAAAATACAAAACTAATAGAGAAATATATGATCACTTTAGAAGTAACTTGACAGATCTGGATGCCATTGATCTCCCCGAAACGCAAAAGGAATGGAAGACTTTTATATTTAATACTGCACCTACCAACGAGTTAATTGCACAGATAATCGAGGAAGATCAACACATGAAGCTGATGGTATATTTCACAAAATGGTTAAATACTAATTTGAATGAGAATTTTGAGCATTGGATATTCCGTACATTCGAAGCACTTGATGATTTGATAGATGGATCAAATTTATCTGTTGTCAGATCTTTTGGAAAGAAAGTTCAAAAGCAATCAGAAAATGATTTGGATGAGAGAAACACTCAGATAATGAAAAATATCCTTTTCATTGTTGGTGGGTTTTATGGACAACGTGATTTACTAACTTGAAAATCAAAGCAACTCTTTTATGTCGTGTATATTAAAAAACATTGTAAAGTATTATACAGAGAGAATCTATAAATAAATTATTGCAAATATCATTGTTTTGTAAGTGTTTTCAAGAGTAAGTGTACATATATGAAACAGAAATAGAAAAAATCAAAAAAAAACACGGAAAAGGGAAAAACTAGCTACTTAGAAACATGATGGAAAGTTAGAGATTACTTTATTTGATGGATAATAACTTGACATCGAAAGTCAATTCAGAGTTGGCTGGAATACCAGGTAACTTCTTTGAACCGTAAGCCATTGGGGCTGGGATGACGATTCTTCTTTCACCACCAACAGCCATACCAGCAACACCAACATCCCAACCTTTGATGACTTCACCTTTACCTAAACCAAAGATAAATGGCTTACCTGAAGTGTTCTTGTCAAACACCTTACCGTTCTTCAATTTACCAATGTATCTGACACCAACTTTTTGGTTCTTTTTACAGATTGGTCCAGTACCAGCGGTTCTGTCTTCAATGACAACACCACCTGGTAGAGTCTTAGCAGAGAATTTCTTTTCTTCCTTCTTTGGAGCAGCCTTTTCTTCTTTCTTTGGAGCAGCCTTTTCTTCCTTCTTTGGAGCAGCCTTTTCTTCCTTCTTTGAAGCTGGCTTTTCTTCCTTCTTGGATGTGACAGTTGGACCTTGTTCTAATTCCTTGTTGAATTTAACAGCTTTTTCCTTTTTAGATTTCTTGGTAGCAACTGGTGCTTCTTCCTTAGCTTCTTCAGCAGATCTCTTCTTGGTCTTCTTTTCATCTTTCTCGATCAATTCTTCAATCTTGGATTCAACGTCTTCAACATCTTCCAAGTCATCTAAGTCGAATTCTTCACCTTCGATGATTTCATCTTCATCAGGAGTCAAGTCGTATTCATCAGAGTCGTAATCTTCGTCTTCAGAGTCAGATTCAATGTCATTGTAGTCATCGCTTTCTTCATCGTATGGGTGTTCAACATAGTTACCGGTCAAGTGAATTGGGTAAGAACCAGTAACAACGAAGTAAACTTCTTCATCTGGTTGAATGGTCAAATCAAGAGTTTGTTGGTATTGGATCTTTGGAGATAAGGTACACAAGACGAATTCTTCAACAGCATCATCTTCTAAATCAGAGTCATCCTCATCATCATCTTCTTCTTCATCATCTTCTTCAGCATCTTCATCGTCTTCACCAGCTTGAGCACCTTCGGCTTCAAGGGACTTCTTGATGGCTTCGTAAACTTCAGCTTCAGTGGCTTCATCTTCTTCGTCATCTTCTTCATCGTCATCTCCTTCATCACATTCATCGCAATCATCACAATCTTCGCAATCATCAGAGTCATCAAAATCTTCAACATCGACAGTTCTCTTCAATATTCTCAAAGTAGAAGGTTCTTCTTTATCATCAACAGCTTCTGGGTCAACAGCAGCTAAAGTCAATCTGACGGTGACTGGGAAGTCTTCAGTGTTGCATGGTTCTGGACTGAAAGGTTGTAAGTTTAAGTTGAATGTAGAAATTGGTAATAAGCCAGCCATTTTGAAAGGTAATTGATTATATATTTAATATACAAGTAATAATTTTAAGAAATCCAAAAGTGATAATCAATGTGGAAAAAAAGGTTCACTTAAAGGAATTTATTTGATGAAAAAAAAATAATTTTTTCTAAAATTTTTTTGATGATGAGGCTCAACCAGTCTTTTCTTTTTCTGTCTCTCAGTTCTCTGGTCTTTGTTCCACCTCTATTTTTACAAGTTGTTGAAGCTTGAGAATGTCACATTGGGGTGAGTTTGATAGTGTTACTAGTTGCAGATAGTCCAATATCAATACTGGGCACTATCAATTAGCAAGTTCGAGTCATAACGCATTAAATCTAAAAAGAAGTGTTAATGATTGAGTGTCTGTTCTTTAGCTAGTTAGGAGATTAGGGCTCATATACAACGAGTCTTGGATTTTTACAAGTACATTACAATGAGTAGGGATATTTTAAAATCTTAATAATTAAAAAAGAGCTATATGTAGTATTGCCTTTTTATGAGGGGTGGTGTAGATTATGTCATGATTTTGTTAAATGGTTGTCATAAAATGATTGATATATATGTCAATTGATTTATGATGCATTTAAAAGACCATAGCATGAGGCTTGTCACCGGATTTCAAAGAGAATGAAGAAGATAAATATTGCTTCAACAATGCGGTCTTCTTAATTTCAGCAATCAAAGCCTTGTCAACGATCTTTTGGTCAGCAACTCTTTCAGCCTTAACTTCCTTCTTAGCAGCACCTTCACCGAAGAATTCCTTTTCGGACTTCTTGGATGACTTGTCAGCCTTTTCTCTAGCAAAGTAAGCAACGTCAAACTTAGCCAAGTCTAATGAAGCAACATCGACAGTAGTCTTGGTAGCAATAACGTATCTAGCGTTGACTCTTCTTAATGGGACACCATTGACCTTGAATGGACCGGAGACTAATAAGGTGTTGTCTTCTAAGTTCTTCAAGTAAACAACTCTCTTACCTCTGAATCTACCAGCCAATAAGATTAAGACGGTACCTGGGACTAAGGTAGATCTTAACTTTTGTGGTCTAACAGACTTTCTAGTTGACTTTGGAACTGGAACTTGTTCAGCTGGGTACCACTTTTGGTTCTATAATAAAGAAATAAGTAATTCATGTTAGTAAATTGGTTCAATTGTGAAGTGAAATATTGAATTGAAGATTGACAAAAAATTGAAAACTCAAGGAAATTTGGAGACACCAGAGGAAAATGCATATGCATAGATCAGTTTCTCATGAATGATGCTTTAAACTATCTGATGCTGTTGAATTGTAAATTAAATAAACAGAGTGGCCTGTTCGATAATCCAATCATTGACAATATAGATATAGATGATATGAATCTTCATTAGTCAGTTGAAAAATGGAAATGGAGAGAACGGAATGCAAAGCAAAGATTGAGATATAAGACAAAATAGATCAGTCTTTCTGTGCTCCTTTCTTGCATTACATATTTCACAACACTCATCATCATTTTGATGGTGCCATGTTGATATTTTTTCAATGAAAAATTGAAAAACATTTCACATTCTTTGATCTCAAATATCTATATAATCATGTCCAGTGGTTGACAGTGAGCCAATATGTGAATAATTGCATATGATGTATTTGATTCTCTTGCGATACCTGATGGTGATAGTAATTTTGTGTCTGTTGTTGAGACTGATTTGAAACTGAAGAACTCAGAGTCCAATCTTTCAGTGGTCCATTTGGCCATCCAATATGTTTTCAATATCCTTTATTTTTTGTCAAGCTTGTTGATTCAGTGTTGTACTAATGACATACAGCAACCATTTTGAAAGTTATGTGTATATAGGAAAACTTTAAAAGTTGATGCTTCTAGTAGCTCTTTATGATATACTTAACGGTGAGTGTCTGTTTGAAGGCCAGTTCAACTTCAACACTAAGGTAAATTTTTCGCAGTGAGTGAGGGAGAGTGAGCGAGCGCAAGGTCGTGCGCGGATCCCCAAACCTGTGTCTGCTCCAGCTCGCGCTGCCTGATTTCTCCTCTCAGATCCGTCGCTCAGGACTCTCTGCCAACTCCCTCTCGGGCCTCCACTGCTTCAGTGGTCCGAGCAAACCCTCGCACCTCAGCAGTTTACACAGTCACACGCGCCTTCTCAGATCTCTCGACGCGAAGCGTCTGAAGTAGGCACACAGAAAGCCGTGCACCAGGAGATACAGCAACCAACCAACGGTGCCATGCAGTTCATGGAGGCACGTGACATGCCATTAAGAGTTACGTTACATATAGAAACTTAGAGAATGAAGATTGCAAAAATAAACGTGGAATGATATTAGATAGTATACATATTTATATATGATAAGAAGAAAATCAAAAGATACCAAGATAAGGGCGAAGTAATTAACATGGAGGAGGGATTGCCAGCTTCCTTATAAGAAGATGGGAGCTAGATCGCCCAGCTTAAAGTAAATTGGCAACTGAAGGATCGTTCATAAACGCACTCATATCGTAGTCAATAGAGCTTTTATCACCACCAACAAACAGATCACTCCAGAATTCATCGTTCAAGGCAAAGTATTGGTGCTGGAAGTTATTGGCGGCTGTGTTTGGGGTTGCATTGATCAGACTTTCAATTGAAGGAATCGCAATGGGAGCATTGGGATTATTAGGGGTGACATCTGTTGTACTCTGTTGTTGATTGAGTAAAGATGAAAACTGGGCGGGTTTAGGGCGATTCTGTTGTTGCTGAAACTGAAAGCCAGCCTGCTGCTGTTGTTGCAGCTGTTGTAGCTGTAATTGTTGTTGCTGAAGCTGTAGCTGTTGCTGCTGCAGTTGTTGTTGTTGACCATTACTGCCAACCCCAATGTTCTGGGGCGTAGTCAACCCTGCATATCCTCGTTGATCAGAAGCTCCCGTTGCTAGTGGAACAGTTGGGACGTCAGCAGGACTCAGATCACCCCCAATAGAGTTTGTACTTGACTTACCTGCATATGATGGAAAAGGTAATTGGGCATGCGTAGATGTTGATGGAACCAAAAAGTTAGTGGAGTCCAATCCGGGCTTGTCTGCATCATTACCCGAAAAATTCACGCTTGATGATTGATTAGGTGTAGTTGACACAGGTGTTTGATATGATGGCTGCTGTGAAAGTGAACCGGTGACTTGTGCAGTTTCCTCTTTCATAGCTTGATAAGCGATCATCCACTGATTAAGACAAGTATGTGTGAACAAACTCAAAACCAATCTCATCTTTCCCAGGAAGTGATTCTTGGGATACCTTTTAGTTGCCTCGTATATCGTTACTGTCAAGTCTTTAACCACTTTCATTGCACCATCAGTAACATAACTCAGTTTCTCTAAATGCGGAAGAGTCAGAGTTAGATAACGAATACGTAGTAACAAACCGGAAGTATACAATATTCTGGCACAATGGAAAAGTGGATTGACAGCAATTGTTTCTATATCTAACTTCAGAAGATATTTCATCGACAAAATACATGATTCGGAAGTTTGACTGATTGAGTCAACCAAAAAGTTGAGGTTATCCTCATCTTCTAAAAACGAAACTGTGTCTGGACTAGCAACCGAAACGCTCTGAATGCTAGGCTCATATAGATAAGCTTGAACTGAAATCAAATATGCCATAAGAGCATTATAATCGGATTGATTATTCTTGGTTCTGGCAGATATTTTTTGTTTCAGAATATTAAGTTGTCTTTGGTACTCGCTCATAATATGTCTGTATCTAGTACCTGAAAGCTCCATTATATTCACAGTCTCGGATGAAGAATGAATGGTATGATGAATTCTCTCCAATATATGATTCACCCTCGCATATAATGAGATTAGACAATAGTTTCTTTGATTGGTGTTTTCCAATTCAATACATGATTGACTCAAGTAGTCGTTCCATTGAACAGGAATTCTTCTACGTAGTAAGAGAGAAATTGAAACAGTCATAAGAAACACAACCAAGATTAGTGACCTCATCGAAACACTCTGAGCATCATCAGACAAAGCAGCCCTTTTCACAGCTCCTTCCTCCTTACTATAGAAAAAGTAAGGACGACCTGTTAATCCTAAATCATTTGTCATGGAAGAACAAAGTAGGATAAGCATGTGATATCTTCTATGGTGAAATAATTCAGGGGGGATATACCAAAGACAGTACATTAACATCGCGTTTAAAAGTTGAACTGTTTTGCTACCAATGGCTAGTACATCGATTGCTAATGCTTGAGAGATAGAACTTTCCAGTTGAAGTTGAGTGTCCAAAGTTATATCAGAAGGATCTTCATCGATGATTGTGGAAATGTAACATATCAAGGTTAACAACAAGGGTTCATTTTGTCTAAGGTAATCAATACTGAGGTTTTGTGGTAGTTGAACAAATGGGAAATGAGAATATATTTTGGTAAGAAAGAGGTTCATCAATCTTTGACACTGCTCATTAGTTAGATTGGCATTTGTGAACATTTCATTATTTATAGAGTCTAATTTTGCGCTTGACAGAGCAACTCTTTTTTCGGAAACGCTTAAGATATCAGAAGAAGTTAACATGGCTGCAGTTTCATTCAACTTTTTCAAGAAACTCAATTCTTTTTCAAACTTCAAAGCTCGAGAATCATGTTCTTTGATGTTTGGACCATTTGAAAAATTTGAACCAGCTTCACTCACACTCACCATAGGGGAGTTAAAAGCTGTCGAGTTTTTCTTTTCCATTAGTGATTGTTGATAAGCGATAACATTATCCTTTTCAGTTAATTGTTTCTTCAATTCTTGCAATTCCTGTTCAACCACTTTCAATTGTGATTTTGTAGATAATATTGGGGGCTGTTTTTTCTTTCTGATGTTTGAGAAATCAAATTCACATTTTTTATTGCCCTTCTTACACCGTATGCAAAATCCAAACTGTAGTTTGGGATCAACTGGAACACATTTGACCTTTAGCGAATGACATGCTTTGCAAGCGATAGCTCTTCTCCGAGAAGAGCCATTTGAAGAACCGTCTATAGGGGATTTATCATTTGAATAGGTTTTAATATCTGAAATTGAAGATTCATATACTTGACCTGAGCTTGAGTCAGAATCAGATTCTTCATCCAGATGACGCTTCATGGATGACATTTGGGCCCAAAGAAGGTATTAATTTCGTCAAATAGAAGATTGAATGATCCAAATCTGTAAGAATCTGTGGTGATCTTGTGTGATCAGGAGATGCTTTGTAGGAGAAAGTAAGAAATGAATTGTATATACTACTTGCTTCTACACATTGTAGCAAACGTGCAAGGCTGGAATACCAACGGGCCCTCTCTTGGTTACGCATGGACCGGCTTGAATCGCGATTGTACGCATACCCAGTTATCCTTCAAGCCCGTGAACATCGGCTGGACCCCCATCCGCACCCAGTCTGCCGACCTTCTCCACCGGTTCCTGTTTTCCTGTTTTCCGCTTCCCGCTTTCCGCTTCCCGCTTCCCGCACCTGCCCTTCTCTGGAACTTCTCTGGAACAAGGCTGGAATAACCGGCGGGTTAAGGAGTATTCGAGCATTCATAAATATATATGACATCGATTGCAAACTGACCAGATTGACCAGACACTTTATATTCTCTAACTTTTCAACTCCACTTTTGAATCAGAAACAATATTCTCGCCACTTTCAACAGGTACCCAAGTATAATTAATTGTAAACTCCGTGCACCAGAAGTAGGATCTGCATGTTTTTGCAATCAATTTGTTGCAACCATCGTCGATTGGGGACTGCACGGTGCAGAGGTGTCTGTCTGCAGATTCAAAATTCGCTCGTTGCCATTCTGGTTGATCCCCTGCGAGCAATAACCATTCGGGGACCAGCGCATACAATATAACACAAGACTGATTAAACCATTTCGAAACATCTGTTTGATAATGCACACACCCTAAGATACCAACAATTGTCAATATTATATAACATCCACACCATTTTTTTTACTCCATAGTACTACTATACCTAATCTACAACCTTTTTTTTTATTTCAATGGATTCTTTAGGTAAAACTTTAAACAACCTTTCACTTTACGAAGTCAAGGCCTATGTTCGTAAAGCCCAAAATGCGGTTCTTAATCTAAGTGACATGGAATCAAAAGTCAGAGAAGCAACAAATAATGAACCATGGGGTGCATCTTCTTCATTGATGGCAGAAATTGCAAGAGGTACTTTCAATTATAGAGATAGAGAAGAAATCTGTTCAATGATTTTCAGAAGATTTACCGAAAAATCGGCACACGAATGGAGACAGATCTACAAATCACTTCAATTGATGGAATATTTGGTCAAAAATGGTTCAGAAAGATTTGTTGATGATGCAAGAGCAAACGTTAACTTGGTGACCATGTTGAAATCATTCCATTACACCGATTCAAAAGGTGTCGATCAAGGTATTAACGTTAGAAATAGATCAAGAGAATTGTCTCTCCTATTGAATGACGAAGCAAAGATTAGACAAGAAAGAAAGAAGGCAAAGGATAATGCTAAGAAATTCGGTGGAGTTTCATCAAATTCAGTGACAGGTTACTCTTCAGGTGGACGTTCATCAAGAACAGAGTCTTCTTCAAACGACTATGATGAAGATACTGGCTACTCCGGTAGAGTTTTCGGGGATGGTGGTGTTTATGGAAAAAGATACGAAGAACAACAATCGACATCTGCTTCCAAAAGATTTGAAGAATATGATGTTGAACCTTCAACTGACAGAAGAATAAGTAAAGCATCGGTGTCAACTACCAAAGTTTCTGCACATGCATCAACAACACCTGCTGCATCAAACAACATTGATTTATTCTCATTTGATGGGCCAGCTATCACCTCTTCACAAAATCACCAACAGCCTGCTGCTCAAGATGATGATGATGATGACTTTGACGATTTCATCACTGCTGAACCAAGTGCTGCTGCTGCTCCAGCATCTAACTCTAACAACTTGGCTGATTTATTATCTTCCGCATATGCTCCGTCTCAATCACAACAACAACAACAACCAGTTTCGCAGCAACCGCTATTCACATCCTCATCAATATCCACTCCATCATTTAATACTCCTGCTGTTTCTCAACCTAAAAAGACCGATGACTTGTTTGGATCCTTGTTGATGTCAGCTAAAACAAAAGCTCATTCCTCTGCTCCACAGTACAAGCCAACAGCATATGCCGCCGCTTCCACCACCTCCAATAACGATGATTTATTTGGATCATTCACCGCTTCAAATTCCCAAGCTCCAGCCCAACAAAAGCAACAACAACAGTCTAAACCAGCATCGTCCAATGAAGTTGTTGATTTACTCTCATTTTAGATCTTTTTTACCCTTTCTCTTTACATACAACATTTCTCGCTGTCTCTTTATATTTGTTCAAAAAAGTTTTAGAATGTGATTAATTTTTTTATTCACTTGAACTACTTGCATGCTTTTTCCATACATAAAATCTCCGATCCATCTTGAAAGTTGAAAATGGTAAATCTATTCTAGTTTGTGTTTTCTGTTTATATACTTCTTTTGTTGTCTTTACCATGACTCTTTTTTAAATCCTTAAACCTGGAGCATCCTTCAATCATCTACTCGTTTTATTATAACATAAATTTATTGATAATTAGCTGACTGAAGGGAGAGAGAGAGACATCTGTAACTGTTTCTGTCATCAGTTATAGCTGGTGTAATACAAACACCTGTGCACCACATGCAACAATCCGCCCGTTGTGATCTATTGTTTTGATCAACATGATTTTAAAGATTCTACGCTTTATCAAATTGATTGCAGTCTCCCTACAGCACCATTTACATTCATTAGATTGAATCAATATTATTATATATAATGCCTATATACTCTTTCTGGATATACGATAGACATTGCAATTGCATATACAGTCGAGAATACTCACACGGTGC
>JAJMFV010000030.1:0-25421 GCA_030568425.1 Ambrosiozyma llanquihuensis | reverse complement strand
ATTACGAAGCTGCTATTGCATTAAGAGAAAAAGCACATTTACAAAAATCATTCAAGCCAACTGGTGAAATCGATTATATTCCATCTGGTTCTTATTATTTGGTTGATATCGATGATAAATATAGAAGAAGTTATGAAATCAAAAACTAACTTAATTCAATCCTTGTCTTTTGCTTAATTTTAAAACTTGTTTTTTTTTTTGTTTACTTTCTTTTCTGGTGGTCAAACTAATCAATTTTGCTAGACTTAATGTGTATACACATACATCAAAAAACCATTAGCTTATATATAATAATTTCAACATCTTCATTCCATCACACTATTGTATTGGAAGAGGATGAAAATCATTAGAAAAATTTATAAAAACTCATCAAAATTAATCATGTTTGTAAATTTAAAACTACAGTAATCAAGTTTAGTAAATGAAATTTATATAGATACAGAAATAGATATTTCTGGAAAATTTGGAAGGAGAGAAAAGAGTTTTATAAGGTTAAGAAAAGTGATGATTATACGAAAAAACAAAAAGGCAACAAAACAAAAAGAGAAAGACAATATGAAAAGAAATTTTGAATAATGGCAAAGTAAAATGGGTAATAATGATAATAATAACAAAACAAAGAAAGAAAAGCCAGCAAATTTTGGAATTACTCTGCTCAACTAACTCTTCAAAATCAACATGGTACCTAAAACAACCAACCCACCTGAAAAATACCACCAAAAAGTCATATCACGAGTCTTCTTAACAGCATTTGTTCTGTATCTATTCTCCAAAGATCTCTTAACCTTAGCAGACAACCCAGCTGAAGATGAAGCAGAAGCAGAAGAGGTTGAATCATCACCTGAATCAGTGGCTGTTGGATTCATTGTAATAGTAGGCAACATTTCAGGAGGTTGATAAGCCAAATACAAAGGCTGCATCAATGTTCCATCCCATTCATGCAATATAAGCTTGTATCTACCATGGAACCCATCGATTGTAAGTCCCCATGTTTTGAAAATGATCTGCTGAGTGTATCTAGTATACGTGGAAACACCACCATCTTCACAAGGCTCACTTAACAACTGTCTTCCATCAACTTCAAAAGGTGTCATGATCAAAGCACCTGTGGAATTCACCTCGTATGTACCGTGTTGGAAAGTCAGTGCTGCAATGGGACAAGAGTGGTTTGTTGCATTTGAAGTGATTTGATAAGTTGCCTGTTCCCAAAATCCATCTTCTGTGAATGAGTATGAGATGCCCGGTAATGCTGGCTCGATTAATAGTTCGTCAACTGGGTCATAGAACGATGGACCTGTGAAGACACTGTTTGATTTGGATGACCATGTTCCAACTAGTTCAGTTGCGTTGTATGCTGTTGTTAAGGATGTGTATATTGCTAATACAGTCAGCAAGCCCGTGTTTATGAACATGATTTGGGTGTATGTGTTTTTGATTTTGATTTCGATTTGATCTGCGTGTTATCGGTGAATGCCAGTGATTTAGTTATTTCTCAAAAGAAAACGGATATGATAAGACAAAAGACAAATGAAATAGAGTATGCGGGTTTTCGAAGGGAATATGGAGATGTAGTTGTATATAATGGTGCAAGTTATTCAGCAGTTGTTTGTAGAAAAACATATAAATGTGCCATTTCAATTTCTAAATTTAACTGTATTCAACAATTCGAAAGGTTTTGGAAATTTATAAGCCTCTCTCATGGCTTACGTCATCAACAACGCGTTGCACAACACTCCAACTACATTCAAACTACACTCAAACTACACTCAAACTACAGAGACATTCAGTTCATTATACTCTCGATAATTGGTATACATTTGTATAAGTAAGCTTAAACTTATATGGGGTTCTTTTGTATAATCTAGACTTAGATTAAGAGCATATGTACAAGCTGTTCTTCATTAAAAGAGAGAACACGCTTTTTAAAAGGGCGTGCGCAGACCAGAAAAACAACCCTGCTGAGGCAATTGCTTACGTCATCATGGTGTATAAATCTGCCATTTTAGCATTTGGTGCGAGATCACGTGCCAGTAGACTGAGGTTGAGTTTTAAGAAGAAGTTGAAGGGAATACCACTGGCAAGATGGATCCATTCAAAACTCACCAAGTTTGAACAGCTCACTGGTTTGTTATTCACAAGTGATAAGAGGTTTGTTGGAAACTTAGTTACTCAGTACCACTCCCCTTCCCCCCAGAAAGATGGACTCAGCCAATGGAGTGATTCCGTATACAAAAGATCAAAACGATGATGAAAAGTCAAATAAACTAACAAGTTCATTCACAATACCAAAATCATTTCAGCAGGATTTGATAGATGAAGCTGAACAATATACAGATGATCAGTTGCAGCAGAATGCAAGTTCAAGATACTTAACTTCGAAAGAATCTAATTACCAAAAGAGAAAGCATACAAGTTTGAATGATCGTTTGATATCTGATGATTCAATAAATACTTATAAAGATGCTATGGATAGAAGAAAAAAGGAACATGAATTGCAGATTCAATTACAAGAGAGAGAAAACCAGAAAAATCAGGAAAATAATGCTGACGACAACAAAAATGATGTTGTCGATAGAAGAAGAGAAAGAAAACGTAGATGGGATATAAAATCAAAGGCTGATGATAATAATAATGATAATACTAATAATGATGAAAATAAAGAGAAAGTGAAAAAATCAAGATGGCAGATTCAAAATGAAATTGATGAAGAAGAAGAGCAAAAAATTGCGACAAAAGAGTCAATAATCAGCCAACTACCAATAATTGATGGCATACCTTTGACAGATGAAAACTTGAATGTGATACTGGGTCCTTACTTCAAGAAGATTACATTTCCAGCAACTTACAAACCTTTGAATCTTGACCCTCCTGATAAATCAAGCTTGAAGCATCCACAAACTGCAATTGATTCCTATATGATGCCAGATTCAGATAATCAAATATTAAATAAAGAATTGAAATTTGGTAATCCACAGTTGATACATGAGGTTCCAGGTTTAAGAGATTTGCAATTTTTCAAACAATCTGATATGAGATACTTTGGTAAATTGATATCAACCAAAGACACCAAATCATCTGAACTCTCTGCTGATGAGATAAATGAAATAAAATGTTTGAAACTAATCTTAAGAATTAAAAATGGTTCACCAACTAATAGAAAACCAGCTTTGAGAGCTTTAACGGATAATGCCAAAAAATTCGGTCCAGATCTATTATTCAGTATTATATTGCCATTGATGATCGACAAGAGTTTAGAAGATCAAGAAAGACATTTGCTAGTTAAAGTTATTGGAAGATTACTTTTCAAATTGAATGATTCAGTGAAACCTTTTACAAATAAAATCTTGGTTGTTATAATGCCCTTGCTTATAGATGAAAACTTACACACTAGATTAGAAGGTCGTGAGATAATCTCCAACTTGGCTAAAGCTTCAGGACTATCAACTATGATTTCCACTCTGAGACCTGATATAGATCATTCTGATGACTATGTTAGACATTTAGTGGCTAAAACATTGGCTGTTGTTACTTCTTCTCTTGGTATCCAATCAATGCTACCATTTTTGAAAGCTGTTTGTAATTCTAAAAAGAGTTGGTTGGCTAGACATACTGGTATCAAGACAATTCAAAACATTGCAAAATTAATGGGCTCAAGTATCTTACCATATTTGAACGGGTTGGTGAATTGTGTCTCAAAGACAATTGATGATGAAAATTTGAAAATAAGAACATTATCTGCAAATACAATAAGTGCATTAGCTGGAGCATCAAGTCCGTATGGTTATGAATCTTTTGAAGTTTTGATTGAACCATTATGGAAAGGTTTGAAAACCCATAGAGGTAAACCATTGAGTTTCTTTATCAAAGCTTTTTCAAATTTGATTCCGTTAATGGATGAAGAAAATGGTAATTTTTACACTAGAGAAGTTTTCAAAATCATATCAAGAGAATTTGAATCACCGATTGATGAAATGCAAAAGGCAATTTTAATCTTTATTCAAAAATGTTGTTCTATGAGCTCAATTGATAAGACATTCTTAATTGAATCGAATATTATCGATCTCTTCTTTGAAAACTTCTGGAGTAGAAAAATTGCTTCTGATAAGACGATCTCTAATTTATGTATTGAGTCATGCTATTCCTTATCATTGAAAGTTGGCCCAAGTTTGATTATTGAGAAAATCTTAACATCAATGAGAGAACAATCACAACCATATAGAAAAATGTCTGTTGAAACTGCTAATAAAATTATCACAAATCTTGGAAGCTTTGATTTGAGTGATAGAATCGTTAATAGATTACTTGATGGGTTACTATACTCATTTCAAAATCAAGATCCTCAAGATGTGATATTCTTAAACAGTTTTGGAAATATTATGAACTCATTGGGTATTAGAGTGCAACCTCATTTGATTCAAATCGTCAGTGCTTTGTTGTATAGATTGAAAAATCAATCACCAGAAATTAGAGAACAAGCAGCCGACTTGATTTCAAAGATGTCAACGGTTTTGAAAATATGTGGAGAAGATGAAATTCTAATCAAACTAGGTACAATCATCTATGAGAGTTTCGGTGAGGCATATCCTAATGTCTTGGGATCATTATTAGATGCTGAGAGATCTATCATTGATAATTTGAGTTCAATCGAATTGTTGAATCCTCCAATATCACAGATCTTATCGACATTAACTCCAATTTTAAGAAACAGACATGAAAAAGTTCAAGAGACGGTTATTATTTTAATTGGTGATATTGCGTCAAAGGCAAAAGAGTATATCAATCACAGAGAATGGATGAGAATCTCATTTGAACTATTGGAAATGCTTAAAGCACATAAAAAAAGAATTAGATACTCAGCGAATAATACATTTGGTTTGATTGCAAAGGCAATTGGACCTTCTGATGTCTTGGTTACCTTGTTGAATAACTTAAGGGTTCAAGAGAGACAATTGAGAGTGTGTACTGCTGTGGCAATTGGAATTGTTGCAGAAACATGTTCACCATATACGATACTACCTGCATTGATGAATGAATACAGATATCCAGATAAAAACGTTCAAAATGGTATATTGAAATCGTTGAGTTTCATGTTTGAGTATATCGGAGACATGGGTTCGGATTATATCTATGCCATAACACCATTGATTCAAGATGCGTTGACGGATAGAGATTTGGTTCATAGACAAACTGCTGCCACTGTTGTTAAGCATTTATCATTGGGATCATTTGCACTTGGATATGATGATGCGTTTATCAATTTTTTGAATTTACTTTGGCCAAACATATTTGCAACTTCACCACATGTCATTATAAGAATCTTGGACTGTATTGAAAGTTTACGTATTGTGCTTGGATCTGGTTATTTGATGAATTATTTAATGGGAGGCTTATTCCATCCTGCTAGAAAAGTTAGAAATATCTATTGGAAAATATACAACACGATGTATATCAACAGCAGCTATTCGATTGTTCCATTCTATCCAAGACTTGAAGCGATTGGTGATGAGTTGACTCCTGATAGTACTGGTTTATGCTTAGAAAAGACAGATTATGGAGTTCAGGAAATGGATCTGTGGATATGATGAAACATCCCGTGCTGAACGGCCGTGCGGTGATTTTCCTCCTCACTTTTTCCACTATCGGGAGCACTTTTGAAACATGCTTTGATTGTTTTGAAACAGTATCAATGTGTGTCAAATATGTTCTGTAACGCCAAGGACGGGACATTGTACCACGTTTGCTTTTTCCTGGGAGTGTATGGATGTACAATGTGAGGTTGTGAGTGTGTTTGTGGAATCTGCTGTATTGGGTTGATTGGTTATTGACTTGTTTTATTCTGTAATTTTAGCTATCACCATATTTGTGTGTGTGTGTTTTTTGTACTTAATGTGATCTATAACGATTCAAGAAATAATTGTTTGTATATATACAGGTTGATATATATGTAATTATAGGGATACGATACCATGACGGAGACAGCACAAATGCAATCGCAATCGCAATTTCAAGACTTGCAAATATTGAAACAGCAAGAGATTGGAAACTTCTTGAACAACAAGATCCAAACAGCTCAGAATGATACAAAGATGTTAACAAACCACTTGAACAAGATCAAAAAGGAAAACCAAGACTCGAACTTGAAGCTGATGGTGAATCATCAAAATGGAATCAAGCAGCACACCCAACATAACAACGACGATCAACATTACGACGATCAAATACAGCCACAAGGAAAGTCAAAGATTCAAAATCCAGTTTCAAAACCATACAGGACGCTGAAAGGGCATTTTAATAAGGTGTTATCGGTATGCTGGCATCCAGACTCAAGACATCTGATGACTGGTTCACAGGATGGCTTCATCTTGGTTTGGGATACGGTTACATCGATGAAGAAATCCTTCATTGAGTTGGAAGACCCGTATATTACAGCCTGTGACGTTTCCAACGATGGGAAATTCGTTGCTTCTGGTGGATTGGATAACACCTGTTATGTTTATAAATTGAATAACCAGATATTGCATGGAAACGATGGAATTGGTGATCGTGGTGGCAATGGCAGTGGCAGTGGTGGTGGTCAAAACTCATTGTTGTCGATTTTCAAGAACCATAAAGAGTATATCTCCGATTTAGAATTCTTGTCTAATTCAACACAGTTGGTTACTGTATCTGGAGACAGGTCCTCGATTGTATGGGATTTGAACAAGGGTGGGATGATCAGACAGTTTTTCGGTCATTTGGGTGATGTGTTATCAGTTAGTTCTAATCAATCGAATCCCAACCTATTTCTAACGAGTTCTTCAGATAGGACAACTAACTTGTGGGATATCAGAGATCCTTCAAACTTGACGAATTTCAAAAGCTCAACAAATTCAGACTCATCAGTGGTTAAGTACTTCCCAGACATGCAATCGTTCAGCGTTGGTTCTGATGATGGGTCAGTTAGACTATTTGATATCAGATCGGATTCAGAATTGGCTATCTATAAACCTAATCAGGTACGTAACTTCATGACCAACAACAGCAGCAACAACAACAACAAATCCAACTATAAGTACGATTCGTACGATGATATAAGATCCTTTGACAACTCGATGAAATCGTCAATATTACAATCGATTTACAATTCAGGTGTGATATCCATAGATTATAGTATAAGCGGACGACTAATGTTTGTGTCGTATGCAGATTACAATTCGGTTATAGTTTGGGATACGTTGATTGGTGAGATTGTTGAGTCTTTGGATGGCCATAGTGATGTTGTTAGTCAGGTCAAAGTTAGTAAAGATGGTTTCGGTATAGCCACTGGTTCAAGAGACTATACAACAAAGATATGGTCAACTTGAGTTGAAGAACTTGAATCTTTTGCTCCATTTTTCCTTATTATCTTTTAGATATTCCACTTTATATAGATTTTAGTATTTTAATCGATTAGGTACAACTACAGGTCAGTAAAACAAGTACCAATAAATTTTGTGTGGATAAGTAATGAAAGGGGATGTAAGAAAAAACACTAGAAAACAAGAAGCAAGAATAAAAATAAGGATAAACAGTGAACAATCAATGAACTGAACAAGAGGTAATAAGAAGTACGAAAAAAGCAAAGGTCATGAAAATAGAAGAATGAAAGAATAAAGTCATTGCATTCATTCAGCTCTTTTCTTAACATAATCCCATAAACTTTTCAATAGAGTATCAGGCAAAGTATACAAATCCATTGTGAACTCACCGTTTTCAATATCATTTTTAATATTCATCTCAGGGGTTTTATTATCGTTAATCATTTGAACAACACCTAGTAAGTCATCTTCAGTTAGTCTTGTTAGATATTCAGCCATCTTTTCCAAATCAACACCAGCTTTAGAAGCATTCACCTTGATCTTTTTGACATTTTTGGCATCCGTTGGCTTTGCTGAATTCAAATTTGCCTTTCTCTTGTTATTATTAGCTGCATCGATCTCATTACCGTTAAAATTTGGCACTGGACCAGATTTCAATAGCTCTTTTAATAAGTTTGGTTTTGTGGTATTAACAGTCAATGGCAAATCAACAACATACTTCTCCTTCATGAAATTCAAATCATGGTTAATCTTCTTCTCACCACCTTTCTCCATCAAAGTTAGGGAAATAGGAATATCGAACCCACCCCAACCTTGTTCTTCTATTGTGAATGGAGGTTTCTTGAAAGATCTCACAGGATTATTGAAAGTTGGATGCAAATGATACGTCACCTTATCAAACAATGTTGCAGGGATCTCCACTCCTTTGTCGTCCAATAGTGATATTTGGATGGTCCATTTTCTAATTGGGAAACCTTCTTGGACAGCTGGTATATCTGGGAGGACATGCTGTTCAGTTGTCACTCTAACGGTTCTCTTGATTTCAACCATTGTATATGTATCTAGTTATGTTTGTGTTTTTGTATCGAGTTTTGGTATGTGTATAGGTTTCGTGTCTTGGTGGATGTCTGATTGCGGTAATGGACAAGATAAGGAGTGGCGTGGTGTTCAGAGTACGTTTAATCAATTGAATTTGAGACGATAATATCGATCCTTCACTGTTGAGTTCTTTCTGGTTGGTTTTAGTGGCTGTAAGTTGCACAAGTTGGCCAATTCTCCTTAAAACAAACAAAAACGTGACAAATTTGTCGAAAAAATTTTCTCGCCACAAAACAACGAACAGCACTTTAAACAACACAACAACACAACAACACAACAGAACAGAACAGAACAGAACACAGTACAGTACAGTACAGGTGGATATAATACAATAAATCAATCACTATATTCTAATAAACTAATGTAAATATCAATGCTACAGGGAGAAAAAACACAATTCAATCTATATCTATTTCTATATATCTACTTCTTTGGTTCTGGATCAACACCAATGTGGTTGGTGTTTCTGAACATCAAAACACCATCGGCACCATCAACAAACTGACAGGATCTCATACATTTCCATAGAGAAACCCACATGTTCTCGCTGGTGTATCTGTAATGCTCACCCATCACCTTCTTGATGGCCTTTGTGGCTTCTCTACCGTGATAGAATGGGATTCTGGAAACATAATGGTGAGCAACGTGAGTTTCAATGATATCGTGGAAGATATGTTGACCAATGAATCCAAAGTCTCTATCAATGGTTGCTGCTGCACCTTTGGCAAAGTTCCATTGTTCAGGTTCATAATGTGGTAAAGTTGGATCGGTGTGTTGTAAAAATGTAACAAAGACTAACCAATGGTTAACCCATAACCATGGAACAAACCAATTGATCATCATGTTGAACAAACCTAATTTCTGATACCAGAAGTAAACCAAAGTTAAAGTTGAGATGATACCAATATCACTCAAAATAATATACCAATAATGTTGAGGGTCAAAAACTGGTGATGAAGGGTTGTAATGGGATTTGCCCAACTTGGACCAACCTGGATGTGGTTGACCAGTGGCATTTGTAGCCAAGTACAATTGTAAACCACCAAGTTGTTGACCAAGGATCTTGATTAGAGACCAAATTGGAGTATCTTCAACAGCATCGTAAATACTGACAACGTTGTTCTTTTCCAAGATTTCGTTCTTGGTGAATGGGATGAAAACGGTATCTCTTCTGATGTTACCTGTTTGTTGATGATGTTTAGCATGACTGAACTTCCATGAGAAATAAGGTAGTAACAAGTAAGAATGGATGATCCAACCAACCAAATCGTTCAACTTTTCATGTGGTGAAAATGCACCATGTCCACATTCATGACCAATAATCCACTCACCGAATCCAAACAAACCAATGGCGAAAGATTGTAAGAAATACAACACGAATCTTAAAAATTGGTTTGGCACTAATGGAATGTAGGTGGTTCCAACATAACCAATTATGAACATGGCAGTGATATCTCTGGCAACGAAATGCAAAGAGTAAAATGTCTTTCTTTCAAAACATTTCTTTGGAATGGCGTCCAAGATCTCTTTGAAAGTGTAATCTGGAACATTGAACACATCACCATTAGTGTTGATTGCAGTCTTGGTTAATGTTGTTTGCAATGTTGAGACATTGTTTGTTCTCTTGATGGTTGTTGTTGTTGAATCAACAATGGTTTCACCAGCTTGTAGGCCAGTTGCTGTTGCGATGGACATATCTACGTATATATGTCGATATATAGAGTAGAATATAGCAGATCGGAGAGAAGGGAAGAGAAGAGAAGAAGACAAAGAAGACAAAATCGGATGATTTAAATCGATAAGAAACTCAAAACAATTTTTTCGTTTTCAGAAAAACTCAACAAAAAAAAACTGAAAAACGTTGAAAAAAAGAAATTGCAAATGAAAAAGCCAAAAAAGAAACTGAAAATACCTCCTTTCAACGCAAAATTGGGTGATTTTAGATGGTATATATGGAGTATATTGATGGTTCCCTACTATTGTAGTATCATATTGTAAAAAAATGCACAAATCAGTAGTGTTTCTAACCCATCACTGGTGAAACCATTTAAACTTCTCGTACCGAGCCACATGCTCACAATGGCAATCAAACACGTTCATTGTACTCTTATCGAATCACAAGCTCTACATTTCCAATCGTGCACTCATCCTCTACTGTATGAGTGTATTTGTGTCTATATCACCATCGCCAAACCATCTGTTACTCCTCCATTTGAAGTTATGTATCGTTATCCAGTGCTTGTTCACGAGTTGATCAAACTGATTAGAGTTGGCCGAGATCACTTAGTCACAAACGCTGCCCACTTGACCGGCCCAAACGATCTGCATCATGTTTTCTTCCTTTACAAGACTACTACCAGCTAAACTACGTATACTTGATGATGTAGATGTAACTGCAATGGATATTTGATATTTAATAAACTTATAAAAAAAATTAGAAACGATGAATAAAACGAAAAAGAAACTCCATCTCTCAATCATGGCTCATTCTAATAAGCTCTCACTCACTCACTTACTCACTCACACTTTTTCAAATTCAAACCATCAATGAGAACAAAGTGATCATCATACCAACGATAAACGAAAGCAATGATTGTTGCTGATGATGATTGATGGAATCATTGATGAATGTGAAATCATCACTTGGCAACTCTGAAAATTGTGGGAATCCAGTAAACGTGTCGTCGGTCATGGTACTCGAGTCTGATGTCTCAACACTTGTCATTGTATGATTTGATGAGAGTGTTGTTGAGTACGTTGAATATGGATAAGATTGATTATGGCTTGATGGAACAACAATGTTGGATCTGTATTTCAGATCACCGTTGTCTGTCTCATCTTCAACTTCGTTGAAGTCCATTGAGGTTGTTGTGAAGTCAGAAACGAATTCGGTTGTTAAATCTGATGCACTGGTGGTGGAAGTTGAGACCAGACTAGTCACGTCTTCTGTTGAAGTTGTAGCATCAAAAGTTGACTCGGTTTCAGTAACACTAGTTGTTGAGTCCAAAGTACCGCTGCCAACGTCTGTAGAAGTTACGGTTGCAGTTGTACTTTCAATCACATCCTCGACAGTTGTCGTGGTGGCAACCTTGCTAATCTCAGTCTCAGTAACTTTATCAGTAGTGGTAATAGTAGTTGCACTTGGAAATATGGTGATTGTCATAGTTGGTTTTTGTAAAGTTGTAGTAACTGTGTATATCACACTTGTCTTGACGGTTTCAGTAACGGTTACATAAACAATGGATGGGTCTAGAGTAACATAAACAACATTTACCATCTCCTCCAAATTAACTAAGCTGTCACCTTCACCTTCGAATTGGTTTGGAACCAAGTTTAAATCATTGTTCTTGTCTTCGAATTCATTTAATCCGAATCTAAACATCTCTGGGTCATTGTCCAACTGTTGTGATGCTCTGACCTTCAACAAGAGACTGTGAATGAGAATATGATATAATATGAACCTCATCTTAATTAAAGGAAGGAGTGTAGAGTATTAAAGTTGAGCTTTTGAATATGTAGTTTGAATTCGAGTCTATTTGATATCTTATTATTGATATTAGATATGGTTATTCAATAAGTGTCTATTTCGAGGTGTCCTAAGGTACTAACTATGATGTATAAAACACTACATAAATCAAACCAAATAAAGATGTCCAATTTGTTTAGTGCTATCCTTCAGCGCTAATCTCCTGCTTGCTCATGCACCGCAATGCGAAAACAAAGAGAGAATTGAGATTCTCTCTTTGTCTGCCAAAAAGATGACCGAAGATAGTAATTCAACCATAGTAACAGAATAAAGATGGATATTTAATGGGCGTAAATATATATAGTAGATGGTTACCAATCAGATGATAACAACATTCAGATATAACATATGTAAGATCAGTTGTTTAGTTTACCATCTAAAAGAAAAAGATCAAGATTTTAGAGATTGTTTTACATGTAATTAATCTTTATATCTACATTTTAATAAATTGAAGCATGACATATACAGCTAGCAGAACGAAGACCGATCCATATCTTCAAATACATCTGCCCCTCTATTGGTGTATGGCAATTATATCTGTGCAGCAACATAATGGCCACTCAAGGGTTATCCCACTTTTCCTGGTCACGTGAGTACAAGAAAAAGATGCCACAATCTCTATGACACCCGTGCACCATCAATTCAGGTACCTTATTGGTTATCGGCTAATTGTCCCGATCGGGAAATCCGACTCAACTGTGGAAAGTGGAATAGTCCAATTTCCTTCAGTTTTCGCAAATCCTATCTCCTTTCCACTCTTTTGTTTGTCTTGACTCTCTTTCTTTTCTTTCAATTGATATATCACATAGTAGTTAATCAGACTTCATATCAAATATTCTAGAAACCATCATAATGTCATCATTTTATACATTGAATTCAGGATCCACAATCCCAAAGATTGGATTGGGTGTTTTCAAGACACCACCTGATGTTGCCAAAGATGTTGTCTACAAAGCCTTAAAAGTTGGATACAGACACATTGATTCTGCTGAATACTACAAAAATGAACATGAAGTAGTTGAAGGAATCTTAAGATGGATCAATGATGATCCTGAACATAACTTAAGAAAGGATGTCTGGTACACAACCAAAGTCTGGGATGATTATCATGGTTATGAATTGACCAAGTCGGCCGTTGAAAAATCATTAGAAAAGGCTGAAAGTATTGGATATATCGACTTGATCTTGATGCATTCTCCAAAAAGTGATTATGAAAAGAGACATGGGTCATGGTTAGCTTTGCAAGAGGCAGTTGAATCCGGTAAAGTTAAGAATATTGGTGTTTCCAATTATGGTATCAAACATCTTGAAGAACTATTATCGTATCCAGATTTGAAAATTAAACCTGCTGTTAATCAAGTGGAAGTTCATCCATGGTTGATGAGAACTGAACTATGTGAGTATTCAAAATCAAAGGGAATCTTCATTGAAGCTTATTCTCCATTGGCAAAAGGACGCAAGTTTGATGATTTAGACTTACAGAAACTAGCCACAAAATATGGTAAAAATGGAGGACAAATTTTGATCAATTGGTCATTGAGCAAGGGATACATCGTCTTACCTAAAACAGTCACTGAATCAAGATTGGTTGCTAACTTGGATGTGTTGGATTTCACTTTAACTGCCGAGGATTTAGATCAATTGGAGAAGAAAGATGAGTACTTTACCACCGGTTGGGATCCAACTCTATATCCATTGGACGATGAAAAATAATTGAACTGTGTTTGATTTTATTTACTTTTACTCGAATTGTACCAAAGAGACTCTACTTAGTATTTCTATGAATATAAAATAAAACTTTACTCAATTTATTGCAAAATAGTAGTAGCTACCAGTATTAACCCAATCTACATACGTTGAACCATCCGGGTTCAGCTTCCAGATCTCCTTCAATATAACAGTAATGGTGGTAAGAGAAGGCGATTTTATCTTATTTAGTAAAGTTTCTAGTTGTTGTAATAGTAATGTTCTCTCACCAACTCCATACACATCGATACCCGTTATAAACAGTGGGTAAATCATTAGACATCTGGTGTCCTCGTTCTCAATTAATCTTGGTATCATTGATTTTAGTTGTTTTATTAAAAGCTTGGTTGTTGTTGAAGTTGATTGTATCTTGTATATCAACTGATTAATAATTAGTTTCACAACAAGTTTATAAAAATCAAAGAGCAGGTGATGATGAGGTTGATGAAGGGAGTCTAAATTTGAAACAGAACGAAGATTATTTAATTTCCCCTCATAGAATGTTGTTTCCAATAGCAAACTCTCTATAATTTCAACATTATCATTCTTCTTCAACGACCTTGATATTTGAAGAATCTTGGAATATATATGCAGCACAGGGGTGATCATTTCAAATGCATCATGTTTCGAATCATTGCAGCATTCCAGATAGCCTGATATAATCGAATCGTTTGCAAACGAAAAAGTAGTTGATAGTTCAAAATATTCGACGAATTTGAGTATCTCGATGATAGTGGACTTATCATTGCAATTGGATATAATTTTCTTGATGGAGTTGATATGCCTTATAAAAGAATTGAATCCATTAGTCTTATAGTTATCAATAAGCATCATCATACAGTAATATGAAACTTGAATATCAACAGAAAGGTCCGATCTTAAAATATCAGCATCGTTGATCTCATTGTACAACTGAGTTCCAGTCTCTTTAAAATTGACATGGGAGTATTTGATGCTTATTTCACTGTGATCTGAGATATACATGCAACACCAACAATCTAGTGATTTGAGAACTTCGTCGTTGTTTGAACCGATCTTAAGTATCAATTTCAATAAATATGATGGAACTAAACTTTGATGGCATAGCACCTCTGCTATATAACTCTTTCTTAATTCAAGAGTATGATATTGGGATGATGAATTTGTTTTTGTATTGTTGTAAGCTGAGAACATCAACTCCCCATGAAATTTCATGTCCGAATGACCATTTCCATGAAGCAGATTAATATCCTCCACCTCTTTATCCGACGAATGACAGCTTGGAGGTGTTGTGCAACATGATGAAATAGATGATCTTGGTGAACCCATTGAGGAAACAGATGAGGAATCACCATGACTGAACAATGCTAGATCTGAGTTCAATGGAGGAGTGGATATTGGACTCTTAGACAAATAATGGAATGGCTTGTCACTACCTGAGTCATCATTCTTCAATTCCTTATAAGTTTGCTTGAGTCCATTCATATCACAGAGAAAGAACTTGATTGGAGGTGGAACACAATCGTGGCCTGATTTCAGGCATCTTGAACACGTTGGTTTGGCTCCATCACACCTTTTCTTCTTCTTACGGCATGTTAAACATCCTGTTGAGTTTCTTTGAAACTTGCCAGCATGTTTAGTTCCCTTTCTTGACTTTGCTGATTTGGGGGCTTTTGAAGAGACTGTAATTTCTTCGGCCATCTCCAATGGGCTGGAAGGTAGTGGATTCAATAGGTTGCTGATCATACTGTATACTCGAATTTGGTGTAGTCTTCAAAACTGTACCGTGTATCATTCAGCCCGAGCTTCCACATCCTGGGAAACTAAACACACATTGAACATGGATTAGAATATGTACTTATATATATATATACATATACAATTCCACGAGATGAGCAATATACTATGCCATCGGTGGTTTCGGTTTTGGGCGGGCCTGTACGCCAAACGTCCCAAATAAGAGCAAATTAATCTGATGTTTTCTGGAATACCAAAACACACGAAATGGTTATGAGTACATGGCGTGCTCATAAACGCTGCGTCTGGCTAGCTATACCCAAAACAGATGCTGCAGGCGAATTGGGATATGATATGATGTGATACGATGTAGGATCGTATCATTTAGCTTTGAGCTGAACGGTTTGCTGTTCTGCTCCAAATTATCTTTGGAATTACCGCATCCGGCAACTCGAAGAACTCTGCGCAACGAAGAGAAGATGACATGATATGACAGAAAACAGCAAACAGAAACGAAATTGTCATCCAATAGTTCAGTTTGGCAAGCACAGGGTTCCAAGTGACTATTGTAGACGCTACGGTCCATACTTGGGCATTATATACACCGTGTGCTCTGAATTCCTCTTTCTAGGTATCTGATTACACTCTGCAACCTCGCCTGATCGTACACGAGCATAAAAGCAAATTGCCTCTGTTTTGAATCTATTATTTGCTCAAGAGGGTCAGGTGGAGGGAGTAGTTTGTATGGTGAGTTAATTACGGTCAGTGCCCCATGAAGCTTTTACAATAGCTTTGAATGTAGCAAGACTAGAGAGAAAAGTAAAAAGCATAAAGTGATTGTATTAAACTAAACAAAGCAACCTAAAAATAAAAACCAACTTATTCAGACGACTCCTCCGAATTCCACCCATCCAAGTAAACATCCAACAAACAACTGGCACTCCAGGCTTGTGTTGGACTGGAATCATTACATAAATCACCATTTTTATTTGTCAATTCAGTTAATCCAGCCCAAGCACTATCCGTTAACCACTTTTTATGACCAGCCACCCTCTTGGATATCAATTGATGAAGATGTGCAGTAGGAGTACCTTCGTCGTCAGTACATTCAGGATGCGCATCAACGTGTATTTGTCTATACGCTCTAAGGAAATAACCTAGAATCCAACACCATTCTGGACCTTGATGATAATTACGACCTTTAGAGGTTGCAAAATCCTCATTATCCTCTGAGTTTATATAGTAAGGTCTATAGTTCAAATCAGATGGATCTAAGGTACACAGCCCAATAGGTCCTCTTAATACATGATCTGCTAACTGGATAGCATTCAATGCCTTTTCAGGGGTGAATAGTTCAGGTGCAACAGTCATGGCAATAGGGAAATTACCTCTAAGTTGATAATCTTCATATGGTTTGCCAGACTTGTAAAGATCTTTATAGATACCTCTTCTGTTGACAATATTCGAATCAACTTCATATTGACTATCTTCAGATGGGTCTTCAGGAATGTAGAAGCATCTTTCAAAATTGTCTTGTAACAGTTGGTTCCATTCAACGAATGTAATGCTTTCACCATCTTCAGTGGTAACAGTTGTGTAATCGAAAAGACCCCTTTCATTGAGACTAATGACAAATCTTAATGCGGATTTCAATAGACCGTTGATCTCAATAGCAGCACCATCTCTAGGAGTACCAGGGAACCCCTTATTACCAGCTCTCGTACTTTCTCCCATCTTATCCATCCAGGTACCACAATTGAATTGGTTACCACCAGAAACAATACCAGTTGACCAATCAACGCTAACATTCACATTGAAACCTTCGTCCTTCATTTGCGAGTCAATCTGTTGACCAGCATTAGCTTCTCTATAACTGATACCAGCGGCATGTCTTTTCAAAATTTCAAAGATAATTTCCCTAATGCTGCTTTCATAACTGAATGCTCTTGGATCATCCATCTTCACATATGTATCATCCAATGGGAATCTTCTCTTCACTTTGCAATCCAATATTTCGTCTCCACCAGGAACACAGGATATATAATCCTGAATAGCCTGTAGGAAAAACCAAACTGCATCTCTTGCATTGTATCTTGGTTCTCTTCCAGAACCCAACAAGTTTGGAATCAAACCATGTTTCAAAGTCATTGCGAAACACAGAATGTGCTGCTTGACATCCTCATTACGGCCAGTGGCTAACAATAAGCCCCTCACTGAAATGAACACATCTCTACCCCAACATCTCATATAATCATAACTAAAATGTGGTAAACCAGCAGCTAACGATGGAACAACCTCAAAAGGATTAATAGAAGCGGTTCTCACCAAACCAAGCATTTGCACAGAACATAAAGCTAAACTCTGAACAAACCAAGTACTGGTTTGAATTTTAGGTGACATCAACGACAATGCAGTATATCTCAATGACTCGTATGCAACTCCCACAATCAATGCAAAGTATCTAGGAACCAAAAAGTACGGAATTTTCTTCACCCTGGCGAATCTTGACTCAATCCAATCTTTAAATTCGGAAACTCCTTCGCTATTTGCTTCGAATTTAGTCAATCTGTTAGCAATAAAATCAAGTGCCCATGTACCATCTCTTAAATGGTTCGACAAAGGATGTGCCAAATCGTTATGTTTGATGATATTTCTAAGCACTGATATAAAACCTTGAATACCAGCATACACCAAATGGCCGTAATTCGGAACATTGTAAACACCATCCTGACCATAACTTGCGTCTCGTTCTTCACTCTCACATTTGTATAAAATGGAGTTGATGTCGATCAAAGATAGCTTTTGAGTAGCTTTGATAGCACCTGATCTCACAAACTCATCCATCTCATCATCACAACCTTCAATAAAGGTGGATAAGACGGCAATTGAACCTTGTGGGAAATAATCAGGTAGAACAATTGTGCTATTCTTAGCAACTGGATCGTACAAGGTCTCGATAACAGGAAGTGCTGTAAGCTCAACTGGGATAGGTTGAATGTGAGTGTCCTTTGGAGAAACAGGTGGTTGATTCTGTGTCTTTGATAAGGAATATGCAAACTCATGTTTAACTTGGGTTCCATGTAATGTAATAGGAGCCAACTTCTGATCTGAATCCTGATTAAATTTGGTTCTAGCTATCAAAAAGTAACCCTTTCCTGTCTTAGCGTTAGTTCTATGAACAGTAATGTATTGCCCATCATGGTGAACATGCATCTCATTACATTCTAAATCTTCAATACTTTGATTAGCAATTTGGTCTCTTATGAAATTCAACTTTCTCTTAACTTCACCAATACCACCTCCTATACTGTATAGTCGTTTCTCATTAACAACGTCTAATAAATGTGGATAACATTCGTCGTAACCAAAAGTTGTACCAGTAGCACACGAGCAGAATGAAACCAAAGCAGGATAGGTAATGTATCTTCAACAGTTCTCTTCTCAGCAGGCATCTCGTTATCATGAGTACAATCCATAAACAAAGCATGGGGAGACTCGGAAGTTATCATTTGGGGAATAGGGATCTCTGATTTCTTCACGATATCTTCCAAATCTCTTCTTTTGAATTCCTCTTCACTTGCAGGATAAGCAATTTCATCCAATGGTAGCCATCTAAAGGAACCAATTGGTCTACCACCATGTCTGTGAACCAATCTGGATAACTCACCAACGGAATAAGCTTGCATGGCTTCTCTGATCAAAGATGAGATACCTAATCTTTCAACAAAGAGAATGTCAAGATCTTCACTACCGGTGAACAATTCAGCAACAATGTACAAATTCGGATTGACTTCTCTAGCAGCATCTAATAAGGCCTCACCAACATGGATTGGAGTAGAATGGCAATTATCTATTCTAAAACCATGGAAAACCGAAGCGGACAACTTGGCATATTCAATCATTCTCGACCATAGGTAAGGAGAATCTTCGGCAGATTTACCATAACGTAACTTAACACAGTCACCCCAAACAATGACTTCTCTACGGAGGTAGCATCTGGAGTTACTAGATGCAAAATCAACCAATGGATCACCGCCCCAAATCCAACCATTGTTAGCCAACGCCCAGGATTTACCCTTGGAGTCTTCAAATCTGGTGAAATAAGGTTCTGTTAAAGGACTGTTTTCAGTGACTTCTCCAAGCTTCGGACCATTTTCTTCAAGTCTTTGATATTTGATTCTATTGTATAATTGTTCCAAAATTTCATTGTTATCTTGATCATAAGAATTATAGTACGGTAAGTTAACTTCATCTAATACTCTGTGTGCATGGGTTTTAATTTGGTCGAATGGAACATCACCAAAGATGGTGAACATGACATCGGCAAACTTGGTGACATCCAACTTATTGTGGAATCTTTCAGCTAATCCAAACTCACTTTCAGAGCAAGTCTTTCTAACAAATTCTGCAATCTTGGTCAAATTAGAATCGATATCCTTTGGAACTTTGACTGTTCCAGAGAGTTTATTCTTATTGTTGTTCCAAATATCTTCTAGCTCTTCAGAGTGTTGAATAACATTAACCACATAAAACTGCCATAGTTTCAACTCACCTAACACATGGATCTTGATACCATCCATGATTTTCAACAAGTCCGAAACGTTGGAGATGGTGGTTGGATATCCATGCCATCCCATATACTTACTGAAATGCAACAATAGCTTATCCAACTCCATAGCAGCTATCAAATGAGGAGCCGTTTCTTGATTGTAACCTGCATCAGGGTGATCTCTTAACCAGTCCGAGTTGTTTGCCGTATGGTTGAAGACTACATCAGTCATTGACAAGATGCCATGCTTCGATTCTAAATTTGCAGTGAGTTTCTTCACGTCTTCAACACCGTTTTTGAAAACGGTAGGGTCAAACGATAACTGATCATAAATGGAATATGGAGAGTTGGATTCACCTCTATGTTGCAAAGGAGTGAAATGTATCATGTTGTAACCTTTTCTTGAAACATCAGCGAATATAGGCTCCCAATCTTTCTCTATATTGTCACCCATCCATTTGGAGACTAAGGATTGCATGCTGATGGAGTTCATTGTTAGGTATTTCTTGTTGATGTATAGGGAAGGAGGCACAACGAAATGGAATTTTCTAGTGGTGATGAAAGTTTCCTTGTCCGAAGCATCCAAAGCATTATAACCTAAGTAATAGCAGTATGAACCTGGTTTATAGATCTTGATATCAATGTAGGTATCTTTATAAAACGATGATTTGATCTTGTGCATGTAAAAATGGCCTCGTTTGTACACCTTGTTTCCAGAAGGAGGGGCATCGGTCCAGATGGTACCGGAGTTTGTGATCTTTGATCCAGCAATGATGTAGAATCTTAGGATAAACAATGGATCCTCAGGGTTTGAGTTTTCATCAGGAGGGTATGCTGGGAAAGTTAGGACACCTGAGTTGGTGTTCAAGATTGGTTCACCGGTATCGTCCAGTTTCAGTAGGACAATTTTGGTCATGATTGGCGATTGAGCGTGCGATGAATATAACGGTTTCTAATATTGAAGAATATGAATATGAATATGATTAGGAATCAGAAGAGTTGATGAAACAGTAGAATCTGCACTCTTTTTGTGTTCAAATGAATGTATAAATATAAGATGGGATATGATATCTATATAAACTGACTTGATCTCTTTATGTAAACAGCTGCAATATAAATTACTTTGTTTTCTTGGTCTTCTTTCTTGGATATCGACTTAACGAAAGACAGCGGTGATATCAGATACTTGACTAATAGACACCTCAATATTCTGTTGAAAAGTGGACAAAGTGATTGAGTTCAGTGGTGTTGAAGAGTACCCATTATGAGCACAAGTATTGGTTGCTCTAAAATACCACCAACCTCCACCCCAACCCCTTCACCAAAGAAAACAACGCTATCACGATATGTCACCAGCCCACGCCGTGCGGTTCGGCCCCACCAGGCAATTCCGCAAAGGTCCCGCCAGATGGAGCAGTTCACCCCGTCCCGACGCCTCGCCCGTCTCTCTTTCTTCCCCGGTGTGCCCCGGTGTGCCCCGCAGGTCTCCACTTCTTCTTCTTCTTTGTCCCCGTAATTTCACTAAGATGCGCCGCTAGCAAGTCACGTGAAGAACCCTGCCGACCGCGTTCTGTGCCATGGAATTTTGGCATTTCCACCTTGGTTGGCTGAGTTGGTGTCCAACTATCACGAAGCATTCTTTAATACATAAACATCCATTGTGATGATGGCATTGGAATGGTAATTACTGACTGTCATTCCATCTCTGGCCTCTCTCTGCCCATCATTCAGAAGGCCTTCCCGATGATCAGTAGGACCCTCACTTAGTGCTCACTTCCATTACGTGGTGAAACGCATCTATGGTGTGCTTCACCAGTTTCGAGGAAGAAACAAAATTAGGTTATGATGCTAATCATCTGCCCACAGAAACCAGCTCGAAAATGATACGAACAATTGTAAATACCCATATAGTACACTTTCTCTAAAAACTCCTTTTTTAACAGTGCCATTACCATGTCCTGGAAATACACTAGCAAAAAGGGGCTTAGGCGAGGTTGGCCCAATGCTTCCAAAGTGAGAGAGAGAGAGAGAGAGGGAGCTGAAAAAACAAAAAACAAAAAAACAGGGATCCATCCCCTTTTGATCCTTACAACAGCTATATTCTGTGTCTAATACCAACACTGTGCTCATTGCCTACTGAAACTTGTCCTCAATAATTATATACATCAATCCAACCTCCGTCATTCCTTTCACTCCAAAAAAAACCCTTCTGAAATGATCATCTCGAGACACTTAGCACTCTTGGCCACCACCATCTACCAGTTCCCCTTTTCTGAAGCATTGTCACCAATTGAAACCAAAGGCACAAAATTCTTTGAAACAGACACGGGAGATCAGTTTTTTATCAGAGGTGTAGCTTACCAACCTGATGCAGGTGATGCAGTCTATGTTGACCCATTGACTGATGCTGAAGGTTGTGCTAGAGATATTCCGTACTTGGTTGACTTGAACACCAATGTCATTAGAGTGTATTCCATTGATCCCACGCAAGATCATTCAGAGTGTATGTCTTTACTAAGTGATGCAGGTATATACGTTATTACAGATTTGGCTGAACCTGATATCTCGATTGAAACCGACTCTCCAAGTTGGTCCACTACTTTGTACGACCGATATACCGCTGTTGTTGACGCACTGAGCTCTTATGATAACGTGTTGGGGTTCTTTGTCGGTAATGAGGTCATCACAGATTATTCAAACACAGACGCTGCTCCTTTTATTAAAGCTGCTATTAGAGATATCAAGAATTACATGATTGATCAAGATTACAGAGAAATCCCAGTGGGTTATTCAGCCACCGATGATAGTGTTACTAGACTTTTATTGGCTGAGTATTTGGCTTGTGGAGATGATGATCTTTCAAGAGCAGATTTCTATGGCCTTAACGATTATGAATGGTGTGGTGATTCAACTTTCAGCGCTTCTGGTTACGAGGATCGTACTGAAGAGTTTGCAGATTTGGGTATCCCTGCATTTTTTTCGGAGTATGGATGTATATCCATTAGACCTAGAACGTTTGAAGAAGTGGCTGCTATCTTTTCAGATCTAATGACTCCAGTATGGTCAGGTGGGATTGTTTTTATGTATTTCCAAACTTCTAAAGATTATGGTCTAGTCTCTGTTGATGGAACCGATGTCACTCTTCTAACTGATTATCCATATTATTCATCTGCAATCAATAACATTGATCCAAGCTCAACAAATATTGATCTTGTTTCATCGGTTTCAAGTTATCCTTCCTGTCCATCTCAAACCTCCACCTCGTGGCTTGCTTCAACTAATTTACCTCCAACACCAGATGACACGATTTGTGCTTGCTTGTACGATTCATTAAGTTGTGTGGTGTCCAGCTCTTACTCCTCTTCAGATTACGCAGATGAATTTTCCTATCTATGTGGTGTTGTCAGTTGTGATGAGATTGATGATGATGGTACCACGGGGATTTATGGTGATTATTCCTACTGTGTTTCCGATCAAATGCTATCTTATCTTCTCAACCTATATTATATTGAGAGTGGAAGTTGTGGTGCTGATGGTGTTGGTGTAAGCCATGTCTCTTCAGTTCCAAGTAGTTGCGACACAACTTCAGCCTCTGTCACTACTGCAACTACTAGTTCAACTTCCGTAGCCAGTTCCACCACGTCATTAAGCACTAGTGTCGTCATATCTACAATCACCCCTGGAACTTCTTTTTCATTGTCGTCTGTTACATCTACCTCCCTACAAGCTGCAACGACTTCCTCTTTTGTCTCATCCACTCTTTCGTCAACGACTCCTTCAACTACTTCACCCACACCAATCACTTCAACTACTTCACCCACATCAACCACACCGGTGTCACTTGTCACTATCCCTACTTCGATTGTCCCTTCGTTAGTCCTCTCTTCAGCAGCTTCTTTGTCAATCACCACTATTTATACCTCTGGTGATTCCTCTTCTCATTCCATAAATCTGTTTACTTCTAGTATCCGAATCGTGACCACTTATGAAGAGGAAACAATAACAACAACTGTTCCATGCGACTCCAATGGTGTGATCGCTCCAACCGTTGTGTTTAATTTCCCTCCAATAGCTTCCTATTCATCTTCTTCCGATAGACTCTGGAAGCGCTACAATCTCTTCACTACAGTTTTTATAGAATCAACATTGACAACCACTGTTCCTTGTTCTACAACTGTCAGTAGCTATTCTAATGAATCATTGGATCTATCCACTTCTACTTTGGAGATATCGACAACTTCCAAAGAGACTAGTTCTAGTGACGTCACGTTTATCGTTACTGAGGTATTTCATGTCACCATAACAAGTACCATTCCAACTGGAACAATAACCACAACGATTGGGTGTAGTGCTAATTCTGTTCTTGCATCTACCGATTGGAGTAATTTCTATGTTACCTCTACATCTAAATCTATCTCCTCTTTATCAACTTCTACGTCAGAGAGTTCTTCCAGTTACAGTACTGAGATTGTCACAACAGTTGAAGGCATCACAATAACAACCACAGTTCCATGTGATTCGAACGGAGTTATTGACTCGACTGTTATATTCACGGTTACTGCTGAAGGAGCAATTTTATCCGCAATCAAAAGAGAATTAGCATCATCTACTTCATATGGAGGAAATGCTGCAATAAACAAAAACTCAATTTTCGGTACTATGTTTGCCTTTTTCGCAGCTGTGATATTAGCATGATTAAATGTTTGTTGTAATCCCTGCTATAGAGGAAATTTGCTAATTATTAAGTCGAGAAGAGAAAAGGATTTCAGCTATCGTTCTGTCTGCATTATTTTTGTTATTTTGTTATTTTGGAAGGCTATCAAGTTGTCAATGCGCTTGTTTGTACATTATATATCATATATTTATCCTAACCTTTGGTAAAATTAATCCAACTACACATGTGTGAAGCATTCTGATAAAATGATTAGCTAGTATAGTCTATGTTAGACTGAAGTGATGACTGGCTTTAGTAAAAAATAACATCCTAAATTATCATTATGGTGGTCCAACTTTCAAAGCCGCGCGGCAGCTGGATCTTCCATCGATATTTCTAGAATGATACAGAGAAAACGAGAAGTTAAGTTGAGTTGCGGTACTGTTCTTCTAGGGATTTGGATATATAAACACCAATACGCTTCAAAAAAGAAGCATACTTTCCACAATGAGTTTTCCTACTTGATGATAAATAAACATTGATTTATATCAACCCTTGATAATGAAGAGAGGCTTTGAAAATGACTATTCCCCAAATGAAACATACGCCAAAAGAAGACTAATCGACTATCACCAAGCGAACCAATCCAGTCAACCATATTCTATCAACTCGCCAACCACACTTTCTACACAAGTGAGAAATAAAGTGCCTGAGAATTGTCAACAGTTAGTGCTGAAGCCATCATCATCTTTACAAATGGCACTACCACAAAACTTACAAAGGTTTTTGACCAAG